>JAQFYP010002163.1:0-13366 GCA_034694865.1 Bilobella braunerae | reverse complement strand
ATTAAAACTAGATTATCTTTCGATTAATTTGGGATAAGCGCTTAGCGATATTTAAGCGAAATCAAGAATACCGGCCCTGGCAATTGCAAGTTAGGAAAACAATCCAACTTTTAATTTCAACTCTCAACGCAAATTAATCTCGAAATCTGCTGGTTTCCCCCATATTGAAATCGAATGTTACTTATATCTGGGTCTGACATAGCCGCTAGAAAATTAATTTTGAAAATGTCAAGTTGAGAAACATCAGTTATACGGCTTGGACATAAAAAGGCATCCGGATAGTCTGTTTATTTCGTAAAAAAATTATTTATTATTTATTTATTTTACGCCAAACAAACCGCGGAAAAAAAACAAGTGCATTGTGAATTTAAAATTTGCTTTTGGTCATTCATTTTGCTGTTTATTTTATTGTATTTTCACTTGAAATTTCAAGTAGCAGCAAGTTTCTGATAAGGCAGAACTTGATGGTAACTTTTTTTGAAATGTAAAATAATTTTCCGCAATTTTGATTTCTCTTTTGACTGAGAGTCGAGTGACCATAGTTGCGCGCCTCCATATTTCCGAAAAAAAAAATACAATTACTCAGAATTTAATAAACTTTTATATTGTAGACTAATTTATATATGCTGAGCACAAATATGATTTTCAAATTGTCCCAAAAAGCATAATAATGAAAAGTTCTAAAATTTTCTAAATTTGTTTCAAATAATTTCCTGTTTGCCTTTTAATAATCCTGGAACGAATTCGGTTTAGGAGGCAAGGGTCATGGGGGGATTGTGTTACCCCATGCTCACCTCCCCCACATAATAGACCCCTTCATCGGACCCCCGAGGGGTTTGTCGGATTTCTTTCTCCTTTTTATTCCTGTAGGTTTTGGTTGAGGTTGCATAGGTTACCCTCACCAACCCCCTCTGGAGGGGGAGGGCTTATGTCGATTTCTTTTCCAGCTCTTAGGTGGTGTGCGGGAGGTACCCCCTAAATACCCCGACCATTGCGGTTTGTCAGATTTTTAGGTTTATTTACCTTTTTTTAGCTCTTTGTGTGGGGTTTCGACCTGTTAGCGTAAAGGGTTACGGATTGTGGGTTTAGTTTTTCAAATTTTATTTTGTTTTAAATTTTGATATTTAAAAAAAAATATATTTTGAAGTTTTCTGAGCACAATGGAGCGGTCTCGACGATTTTGCTGACGGTCATTTCTCAATGGCTGAATTTTCGATTTTCAAAATTAAACTGTTATATACGTCACTGATACCGGAAGTGACGCTGTTTGCCTACCTGCATCCACAGTACTTGTTTTAGGAAGCGAAAATTGTCATGGAATTATTAGAATCGAAGGCATGGCTCCAGCGATTTGAAATCGTTGCCGAGTCGCTGATTCAAGTCCAGTCAAACAAAATTTTGGTTCGGAGTCAAAACGTTTCGAAGAATAACAGAAAATTTTCAGAATCGAGTTCTCATTATTGAAAAAAAAAATTCAAACAACAATATTCTTTTTTTTTTGAACTTTTTTAAAAATGTGAATTATTTAGAACAAGGAGCGATAATTTCTAAAACAAAAATTCATTTCGTAATTTATCTCCTAAGTTTTTTTTTGTCAAAAGATGACTTCAAATTTTCAAGATTGAAACTCAGATAACAAACAATTTTTTACTCCAGATTCCATGCGTTCAATAGCTAGTAAATGCTCAGCGTTTTTGCAACGCTCATTTGAGGCAAAATCGCAGTTACGCTGAAAATGACGCACAAAGCTCAAAACGCTTTCATTACAAGCTAGTATCGGTACACTCACCAAAGTGACTATCCAGAAGATGGGCATGGACTATTCAGCGTCAGCCGTAATCAGCGATCGGCAGCGCACTATTTGGGAATCGCTGGAAATTGGCTGCTGGCCATCCAGTTCCAGTGCAAAATGAGCTTAACCTCCTGTTTGCCCTTTTTGGAGAATGGCGCTGGAATCGCTGCTCAAAGCGTCTGCTTTTCTCTTGATTTCCTTTTCGTGGTTTTTTTTAATTATCTGGAAAATTTTGGCGTTGAAGAAAAACAGATCAAAATTTCGAAAGGAGATGACAGTGGGAGGCTGAAAAAATATCTGAATTATCCTAGTGACAATCCTAGTGATACTATGAAATTGAATGAAATTTTAATTGAGATTAAATTTTAATTGTAATTACATTTTAATTGTACTTGTTTCTCGATATTCCTAAGATTTTTTTTTCATCCGATGATCACTTTTGTGCCTCTTCAATTTTTTGTATTATAAAATTAACGCATCACAAACATTTCACCAGATTCCATAGCTTCGTGAACTGTTAGCCGTCTCGAACTTTGGAGTTTTTTTTTATTAAAAAAAATTCTTGAGTAGTTGATCCTGCGTCTTGAACTGACACTTTGAAAAAAAACGCAGAACACTTATAATTGTTTTATTTAAAAAAAAAGTATTTAGAACAATGAGTGGTTAAATAAATTTAATTTTGAAATTGATTATTTTGTTTCATCAAAAGATCACTTTTGTCGCACTTTGCATTCAATTTATCATGTTATCATAGTTTTGGTTGGAGTTATGTGCGAATTTTGAAAAAAGAAATCGAGAAACAGCAAGAATTTTTTCAGAACGTAATTGAAACCGCTGTCGACGACTTCGCTGACGGCTATTTCTCAATCGCTGAGTTTTCAATTTCACAAAGATTAAAAAAAATTTAAATATTTCAAGATTATTTTGTACCGCGTGATAACTTTCATAATTATCCTACTTCTAAGTGTAAGTTATTACAGAAAAATAACAAAAATCACGGTAAAGGTGGCTTTACAACTTTCCAACAGAGCATTAAAACTTTGCATTAAAATCCTTAAATCCAGAGAATGGATTTAAGGATAATTTAAGAAATGAAAAAAAAAAAACATTTAACAAATTAAAAAAATTATGAGATGATCTAATTTCAGAACAACGAGAATTAATTTGCAGAGTTTGAAAATGTAAAATTAACATAGGTTAGGATGTCAATAGTTTAATCTTAAGTTTAAGTTTAACTACTCTGAAACAGTGGAAGTATGGTTATGTGCAATCTTCTTTGTGTACAACTTCTTAGCTTGACATTATTTTAGAAACTCTGCATTTTTTTTCAATTTGTAGGTTGCTTACTGTTGGGAAGAAACAGCGTTGCCTGCTCGGGAAACGTCGTATTAGCGCTGAATCACAGCTTCCTAATTTTATCGTAGCGCTGTAAATGCTGAAATTCTCTAATCCGGGCTAATGGCTACAGTCACTCTTCATTTCTAAGATACACGAGTCTGCACAAAGGATATCAAAGGGTGCGGAGCACTGGAGAGGCGCTTCCAGCGATTGGAACGCTTGTTGCAGCTGCAGAAACAGCGATAAAAATATCGAAATTTTGGAAATGCTTCAACCCATTCCGGAAACTGCGAGTACGGACCGTCGTGACAAATCGCACAATTTGACCAATCAGAGTATCGCGGCCATTTAGCCCCGTCCAGTCAGTATGTACTTCCAAAATTCAAATTCAGCGCCATTCCAATATGGCGCTGAAATGGGCAACAAATGAAAAAGAAGTTCAAAGCGCTCGTGAAAACAACGATTTCGACCAAAGTCCAGCCCAAAACCAATTAGAACAATATTATAATTAAGATCCCGCCAAATTCAACGCCCAACCAAAATCCAAAAAGCCAAACAGGGCTGCAAATCGCTTCCCACTGCAAGACGCTGGAGGAAATGGTATTTACAAGTTCATTGATTTGGCGCCGAATTCCGATTTGTAAAAAAAATTCAGCGCCAAATTATGACGCTTACAAAGTTTCAGCACCGCCTAGTTACTATTTCAAAAATCCAGTCAACTTAGACAAACGTACTTGTACTTTATTCGTACAAAAAGTCAGCGCAAGCTAACAACCACCCTTATAATGATTCAACGTCAGGTTACGACGATTCTTTCAAAAATTCAGCGCCATTTTATGAATCCAACCAATACGAAGCGTCGCCTTCCTTTTCGTCCCCTTAGCCTTTCAAATGCATGTACGACGGCATTTTGTCAACGATAAGCTCCTCCCTCAAACAGATTTTGTCCACATCCCGTCGGCCTCCTTCGAATTACTGGAACGTCGCTGCAGAACCGTTCGTGCAAGATCAGCGATTCAGCGTTTCACGGCGTCACTACCCAACCATGTTTGACTTCCACTCCGACAAGGTCCCCTTCGAGGTGAACCTGAAGCTGATTCTCATTAAGCTGCCTCATGAACCCAGCAGCGCTGAATGGGCCATCAACAGCGCCTAGCACTGGAAGGACGCTCCGCCCCTTCAAATCATGTCAGATTTGAAGCGATCGCAAATCAACGCCCAATTGCACTTTGTCCGCTACAAAGCTCCGCCCTCTCAGAATACAACTGCGCTGCAAAATCCGTTTCACGTAAAATCAGCGCCAAAAATGTACGTTCTTATTTCAAAGCGAAGATCAGAACAGGAAGCAGCACATGGCGCAAGCCTCCAGTGCGAAATCACAGTGTGGCCGACAGCATTTCGGAAGCCGAAAGTGGACTCTCCAAGTACACACAAACCTAGATTCTTCGACATTATCTCCTCAGAAGATACTAAATCATCAGACGTTGCAGCGATTTCCAAAGAGGAAGCGTCGTCGAAATACAAAATCGCTGCGCCATAAGTTCCGGGACGATTTCATGTGGTTCCGTTTTCTCCAGGGCCAAAATTCCAGGCCCTCCAGCGAAAGATACGGCGTTTCACTTTTATCCAGTCATTTTGCGTTTGTCGAAATAGTTTAGTTGCTAATCTTGTTCTGAAAATTTCCTTTCTTGAAAACAAACTATTTATGTTATAAGAAGCATTTTAAGAAAGTTTAATAAAATAATTGTAAACTTGTCTTTTTCTAAAAAGATATTTTCTTTTTAAAACGTGTTTGAAACAGATAATTTCTAAAACGTAATTCAAAACGAATACATTTGGACCACACATTAACTAATATTTAGTAATTTTCACGGAGAAAATTACAACAAATACTTAATTGGCGGTTAACTTACACACTTACATATTTAAAGCTATTTAAATTAAATGGCATTATTTAATTAATTACGGTTACTTGTTTAAATAATTAAGCTAATTGTGCCACTACATTTACTAATTACCAATAGAACGGAGGTATCACACAACATTCAAATAAGTAGCTAAGTTGCCTTGAAAGGGCAACTTTTTGCCCCTTCTCCCAAAATACACAGAGCGTTTCAAAATAAAATTTGACAACTTTCGCAACTACCCAAATAGAATTAGGAACTTAGGGCCCGCAGAGATTTTTAATTTAGAATTTTTGGATTTAGATTTCCTTTTTTTCCTTAAAATTTGTTGAAATTTTTGAAAACTTGCCTTGAAACTTCTCTTCTTTGGGGATGAGCAGAGAGAAATAGTCGGAGGTGCAATAGCCGTTGCACACGACGAATTCACCATATCTCAAAATGCACTCGGCATCTAAAGTGCAACATTGTGCAACTGCAGCGTAGCAAAGGAGCGCCAAATTTAATATTCAAAACGTTCTCACCTCTTTTTTTGCGCTTACGACGTTTCTTCTGATTCGAAATTTTAAATATTTGGAACAATGAGCGATGACTTCAAAAATAATACGATTTTTCTTTTTATCATTTTACCGCCACTTATAATATTTTCAAAATGATGATCAAAAGTTAGGTTTCAGTTGACTTTCTATTAATTTAACGTTTAATTATTATTTAATTGTTAGTTAATTAATTAGTTAATTGGCATCAATTTTAACTTTTCAGCTTGTAAATTGGTCAATTGCACGCCGCTATCATTTTGCCCTGAAAATCTACTCTTTACACACTACTGTATTAACTATTGTTCACTCCATCTCAGAGGAACGCAGCGTTCTTGAATCGCTGAAAGAACCTCGGATTGGAAGCCAAAGGGCGGTAATCCTGAAAATTTTCCTGCACATTTCAAAACACTTTTTCTATGAGCTCTGGGTACACTCGCCTATACGAGCAGGATCCAGCGCTTTTGTCGAGAAGATGGATAGCCATAAACAGCGATTCGAGGCGCATGGGCTTAAAATCGCTTGGAATTTGCGGCTGGCCGCTTTTCGTTTTGTGTCAAGTCCAGCTCCAGTGCAGTATGAGATTGCCCTTCTTGGAGAACGGCATGAGACTGCGTTGAAATCCCAGCTGAAAGCATCTGCTGAGTTCTTTTTGAAAATGTGGCCTTGAATAAAAAAAATTCAAGCAAGAGAATTGCAAGTTGTGGCATTTAGATCAATTTATTGAAATATTTTAAATTTTAATTGTGTTTAAGTTTTATAAATAATTTTTTCTTAAATTAAAATTTTGATTTAATAGATTAGATCTAATTAATGATCTTTTATTGGGACTTTTATGGTTTTTCTTGTGATGTTGTGTTTTGTTTACAATTGTTTACACGCCTGAAACTGATGGTGAGTACTGCCCATAAAGATGCTTGTTTAAAAAATGTGGATTTCTGTTTTTATTGTCAGTGTTTTTTTGAAAAAGTAAAATTATTTTAAATTTTTAGTAAGACAAAAGAATCACACGAGTGAATACTAAGCTGATAGAAATATTAAACATAATTCCAAGTCAAATTGTATCACGCAGCAGGTAAGACTTAAGCAGACAATACTACCGTAAAACAAACTATCGACCACACCACGACTCCACTCACATCTCACTTTTAGACCTACCAAATGTAAAATAAAACCATAATTTTGTGGGTTGGTTGCACTAGAATTACAACTAGGAATAATTGATTGAATCAATTTAGATCAATTTGACTAGCCTGTTGTAGGCGTTCAACACATTTCCAGTGTCATTTTGTTTTGTCCCGAGCCAATCGCTGATTCAGTTCAAGTCAAATAGAATTATGTTCCGGATTCAGAACTTTTGAAGAATAAAAAACATTTGCAAAATTGGGTTCTCATTTCAGTAAAAAAAAGATTGTTCAAAAACATTATTCTCATTTTTTTATTAATTTGAATTCTTTAGAGAAACGAGCAATATTTTCAAAAACTATCTTTCCGGTTGATATTGGTAATATTATTTTCATCAAAACATCACTTATGCGTCACTTCAAATTTTTGTTTTCAAAATTTTGATTGCAAAATTGCAAACATCGCGTTTTTGTCACGCAAAATCGCGTTTTTGCAATCAGCGTAAATTTGTCCAACTGTTCTCGCAATACCTTTTACACGCGTCCACTCCACTTCCTGAGCAATTTTGTTCCGAGCCAATTGCTGCCGTGCGCTGATTCAGCTCTAGTCTAACTACATTACATTCCGTATTCAGAACTCTTCGAAGAATAAAAAGCTTTCGCAGAGTTAGGTTCTACTCATATTTAAATACATTGTTTCCATTTTTATATATAATAAAAATCGGCGATTTCTAATTTTTTTTTAATTGATAAAAATATTTTTCATCAAAGGATCACATTTGTGTCACTTCAATATTCGTATTCAAAATTAACGTATCAATCGTCAGATTTCATAACTTCAGTCACTTAAAAAACTCAATTAATTGCGATGTTGACGATTAAAATTTAATTCTAATTTAACTAACAGTATTAATTCTACGTGACTTGAACATGTCAACCTGCAAATGGATCAATTATGCGCGGCTGTTATTAAGCGGTAAAGCGCTTCTGCATTAACTCTGTTCACTCCTTCCAATAGGTTTTTTAATAGCTGACGCAGAAGACGCTGAGTCGGCTGTGATCAGCGATCCACAGAGCACGCTCAGGAAATCGCTGGTAATTTGCTGCTGGCCAATCATTTTTGTTTTTGGGCCAAATACAGCTTCAGTGCAGAATGAGCTCAACCTAAACTTTGATTTCCTGGGAGAAGAGAATGGAACGGAGCTTAAATCGCTGCTGACAGCTTCTCTTCAGTTCAATCTGTTTAAAACCAGATTTTTAAAAAAATCCGTAAAGCTGAAAATTTGACGTTGAATGAAAAAAATGCGAAATTCAAAATTTCAAAAGTGGCAGTCTGACAAAATTTTAGAATTAACTTTTAGTTGTAGTTAACTTTCGATTTAAATCTTTCACAATCTGTCTCCGTAATGGCGAAGTTTTGGCAATTGTCGAATCAAGAATCAATCAAAATTTAAGTTCAACGCCGATTGAAATTTGGAAGGTTTTTTTGCCACGCAATATCAAATTGACTAATTCAGCTTCATTATTTAGACACAATTTTCATATTCAAAACTCCCCAATTAAAATGTGTGTCCGAGATTCTGTAATTGCCATATTTGTTATCTAGGATTTCTGTTGGATTTTTCCCCGTGAATTTAATTTTATGCTTTTAGTTATTGCGATTGTTCTATCGACGAGTTTGTTAATTTAAAAAATTTTGATTTCTTTTTTAGATTTTAGTCGGAAACGGTTTCGCTGAAGCCAATTTTTCAATCGCTAAATTTTTGAATCGGCAATGAATCACATTTCCAATTGCACAAGTTTGCTACGTCGCTGATTCTAGAAATAAAGTTAAAAAGAATCGGAGAAAAAGGTTTGGTCTTGAACAAAAAAAAAGGATTTAAAGATTTTAAAACAAGGGAGTATCAGGTTGACGAAATTTTTGTATCAAATTCTGGCGAGGATTATCATAAGAATTCTTAGTGATTAGATTTTAATTCTGTTTACTTTTATAATAATTTAATAATAATACTACTAATAATAATACTTTGTAATAATTTAATTGTTTGGATTAAGGATTTTTTTTTACTTTTTAAGTAGCATTGCAAGCGACCTTTTGGAAATTGAAGAGATTCGCGAAATCGCTTTTTTTAGTTTCAGTGCCACCTGCAATTCTTCTTGATTTTGTTATCACAATAACTTATAATTTAGCTTTCTCCAATATGGTCAGCCTCTCAGCCCGTCAAGTTTTTTTTACTTCAATAGCGTATTTTTAGTATTTTTAACCTAATCTCGATTGGATATAATAAGTAATGTGCATAATTATATCAAATAAAACCTAATTAGGTTTTTTATGCATATATTGAATCACTGTTTTATTAAGAATCGCTATTGAATTAAAAAGAACTTGAGGGTCTGAGGGGCTAACTTCCAGCGACCCTCCAATACTTATGAACATTTTTATTTATTTATTTTTTATTTTTTTAGAATTTGATTTGAAGCGGTCAACAATTTCGCTGTCTCAATCGCTTTATAAAAAATGATGATCATGAAAATCTTGAAAAATTGCTTCATAAAAATCAACACCTATTGAGAAATCGAAAACTCAGTGACTCTACGCCCCATCGCTGCAAATTGTGACTGGTTCCATTTTGAAAACAGAAGTCTCCAGCGATTCAATGATTTGAAATTATATTTTCTTATATATTAGAAAAATTTATTCTTTTGCTTTCAAACTTCCTGTTTTATGCCATACCGCTTCCAGTGCCAATTTGATCAGAGCCAATCGCTGCCCTGACTCAGCTCTTGTCAATTATGTTGTGTGTTTTTGTTCTAAACAATTTGAAGAATGTAACAAAAAATGAGAGAATTGCGTTCTTATCAATTAAACAAAAAATTTGTTCCAAAAATAATTTGCATTATTTTAATTAAAATTTAATTAAGAAATCATTGTTTAAAGCACACGGGCACAAATGGGCGACAATTTTAAAATATATTTTTTAATTGATAAGATTTTTAAATACTTATTGTAATTTCGATAAGCCGGTAGTTGGTAGAGCAAGTGTAGAACGTCCAGCCGATGTATGAAGACTACGAAGAACTATGCTTTGGTTGTAAGGCAAAGCAAATGAACTCCGTCAACGGTATCCCAAGGAAATGTTATGACGATACGTGTGAATCGTGAAACGTTAATTTAACAAAACTTTATTGAACTTGAAATTAAAGAACAGTAGCACTAAAGCTGGAACAATAAGGAGATATACACTTTTTCAATCCGTATTCTAACAAAGAACAAAAACTCAAAGAACAAATGAAGGACATAAACTTAACCTAGTACTTAACTGTTAAACTATTACTTTTAGTGGTCTAATACCCAGTTTCTTATTCAGTAGTTTCTAGTTCACGTAGTTTCCAAATCACGCAGTTTTCGAATCACGCAATTTTCTTTTTTTTACCTAGTTTCTATAACGTAGTATTCTAACACGTAGTTTTTTGCGTTCTAAATCGTAGCTAAATACGCCATAGATGCTATCCTATAAATAAATTAACAACCGAAGAAGAATTGACAAGGAAAACTAACTTAAAATTAACCTAGGTGAAGTAACTATTTTAACCAAACTCAGGGGAGAAATCATTCTAAACCATTACATAACTAATTAACCCTGTACAAAATAGAGCAAACACAGCTAATTTTATATATAACCAATGCTATGGCGGGTAATCTAATTCTAAATGTGACAATATTACAAAAACCTTGAATTTACATCGTCAATACACTTATCATTGAAATTATGTTAGGAAAATGTTGTTTCGAGACATTTCAAAAGATATCCAATACGAACTCAACTTTGTGAAGAAGAAAAAGCATTGGCAAATTGAGTTTTCATAATTTCAAAAAATTGTTTACAAACCACTATTCTCATAATTTTTTTTCAAACTTTAATTGTTTAGAACAATGAGCGATGATTTCTGAAATTATCTTATCGAAATTTATTTTTTGAAGTTTTTCATTTTTGCACATAATTGTTTTCATCAAAAGATCACTTTTGTGCCACTTCCAAATTATGTTTTCAAAACTCGTATAAAAATTGTATCTTCAGATTTTATCATGTTTTATTTAAGGTTAACCATTCAACTATTTTCAATCTTTTAGTTTGCGCAAAATTGTTTGTCCTAGTTACAGAGTTAATTGGTGTTTAATTGAACATTCGAATTGGCGATTCGAAGCGATCGGTTTCGAAATCGCTGAGAACTTTGTTGCTTTAAAACCATTTTGATGATGGATGCGTTTACCCTACTTTTTGGCTCCCCTTGGAGATGTGCACTGAAATAGCTGCTGAAAGCGTCTTATTTAAAAAAAGGTTTCAAAAATTTTGGAAAAAGTGAAAATTTGAGCAGTTCTAAATTTCGAAGCAAGAGTAGGGTGGCGGGTTGAAGAAAGTTCTGAATTATCCTTGTGAAGAGTACTATGAAATGATTTAGTTATATTTAAATTTTAATTCTGATTTAGTTCGTAATTTCAATAGTATAATTTTATATTTTGGGCAGTTATTGCAATTCAAAATGGCAAAATTTTTATCAATTGCTGATTCGTGAAATAATCGAATTCTAATTTAAACGCCTTCTCAAACTCTGCAGATTCTTTGTGATAAGTAAAAATAAAGTGGTTCAGAGCAACGACGACAATTTCTCTTGAGCATGCAAATGTGAACTTTAAGAAAATCGAAAAAAAAAAAAAATCAGGCATTCTCGTGACTCTCACAATATTTTGTCTTCATCGAACTCTTTTCTAAACTTTTCTGAAAATGGAATAAAAAAATGAAAGAAAAAATCTCTACTTTTCTAAAAATTTAAAAAGGCAACTGGATTCTACTGGACGAAATAAATTTTGCCACACCGAAAATGCTCCAGTGTTTGCCTGGAATTTTGGAAAAGGAGGCTGACATCCATTTGTGGGAAAAGAGTGATATGGCTCCAATTGTTCAAAATTTAAATTTCCACCATTTTTCCACCATGTCCGTTGATAGAATTCGGCAAGAAGAATTTGCCCCTTTGTCTCAGAAACAGGTAACGCTGAATCGCTGAAAAACGGTACCGTGTGTAGCAGATAATGATGTAGAAAGCTCTGCAAATGCTTTTCATGTCGAGCGAAAACAGAGTGGAATTTGGCATAGTAATGTGAAATTTGCCGTAGAAAATGATCTAGAAGCCTTTAAAAATTCTGTTAATCTAAAAAAAAGAGAGATTGTTATTTGTGTCAGTAGTGAAGTGAAATTTGCACCAGGAATCGAGAGACCTCTACAAATGCAGAGAAAGTTGAAAAAATTCAACCGTAGATGAACCGCAATTTCTAAAAAAAAAAATCTGTTAATAACATGTGATTTAGAAAATAAATCAGGTTCTAAAAATATTTTCGATTTACAAAAAAAAAATCTGGTTTAAAACATGAATTTTGAAAATGGGTGAGAGACATTAGATCAAAGACACGTTTTTGGAATAACGTGTAAAAATGCCTACAAAACCCTAAACTAAGAAAGAGTTGTAGAGACTTTCTAAAATATGAAACTTTCTTAGCGGAGATCTGTACTGTACTTTTTGTTTAAAGTTATTAAGTTTCTTTTTCCATTTTTTTAAACTGTGTTTGTAAACTGTAAAATTTCAGACACGTTTTTGGAAGAGTTAGATTCGCAATAAATCGGTGTGGTATCCAGCGTCTGGAAAACAATTGTAAGCAGAGGGATACTAAACTCTGCAGGAAAATATCGAGCCGAAGAACCTGAGAAGAATTATGCTAATTTCTAATTTTATTATTTAACTAAATTTGTCCCTTCCAAATATAATTAGTCAAACAAGAGCAGTTAACTAAACGAGTTCTCCAAGTCAATTAGTTAATTATTGAACTTAAATGCCATTCAACAGTTAACTAGTCATACGCGTAGTTTTTTATTTCGAAACTCAAGATTGTTGCTGGATAACGAAACTAAAATTACAGGAAGAGCAGTTCTTTGTTCGATAGTTTTTGGACAGATATGAACAGTGCCATGAAATTACTTTAATTGGGATTACATTATAATTGTGTTTGAGTTTTAATTATAATTAAATTATAAATGTTTAATTTTGTGCAAAATTGGTACCCGCAATGACAAAATATTGGTAAATTGCTTATTCGGGAAATAATCGAGTTTCGATTTCAACGCCGTCTGGAAATCTGATCTTAAAGTTAAAATTGCACACCCTCTAGATGCGAGCAACTATTTCCTGTTTTTGAATTTCGAGTTTTGAATTATAAATTTCGAAATTTTGGAATTTAAAAATAATAAAAATGAAAAACAATAATTTTTTCAGAACATAAATGTAAGCGGTGTCGACGGTTTCGCTGACGGCCATTTCTCAATCGCTGAATTTGCGAATTCGCAAAAATTCGCTTTTAAAAATTTGTCTGTTCCGTAAGTCGCTGATTCGACGTCTAAATCGCTCTTTCTTTTTTTTTTAAATGTAATGAATTTCTCACAATTTGATATTACTAACTTGAAAATTAAAAAGGATATTGAAACTTTAAGAAATTTCTAAATTTAATTACTTTATTTGGTTTTACTTTAATATAACTATTTTTTTTTTAATGCTATTTGACATTCGCCTAAGGCCTGGTCAACATATGCTCAACATATGATTCTGTGTGCGAGTGAGTGGGGGAGG
>JAQFYP010002162.1:0-13370 GCA_034694865.1 Bilobella braunerae | reverse complement strand
ACGTTTGGGGTACGCATCCCGCTGACAGCATTTTTAGATACGCTTTTTTTTAGTTTTGACAACTTTTTTAGAAAAGTCAAAAATTAAGAATATTTATTTTCTAATTTTTAAATTTTTCGTTTTTGAAATGAAAGCTGTTTTTTTTAGAAAATTTTGAACAAACTTTGAATTGAAAATAAAGGCAAAAAATTCACTCATGCCGAGAGTCGAACTCAAGGCACTTACTGGCATGCTCCTGGACCGCAGCATTAGCCACTAAGCCAAAGCTGAAACTTGAGTTTTCACTTGGAGTTTAGTACAATATATTTTACAGTTAGTCAATACAAGTGCAGTATCTTGTAATTATTGTTCTAAATTTCAATTTAAAATTTAAGTTTTATATTAAATATTTATTATTTTGTGAACCACACTTCACTGTGGACTTCTCTTTTTTGGACCTCTTTTTTTTTTACCTCTTTTCGCTTTGGACCTGTTTGTCTTTGGACCTTTTTTTTGGACCTCTTTCTTTGGACGTTTTTGCTTTGGACCTGTTTGTTTGGACCTAATGGCATTGACTGGAACGTTCTCATTCTGACTAGTAAAGCGAGGCTGAGGCTTTCAACTACTAAGCTAACCACGCCAAAAAGTTTCAAGTTGAATACCTATTACTTAACCACTTCATACTGTATTAAGCTAATAAAAATTATGTAATGCAAATAGGTTTTTTGATTTGCTGACATTGGGTTCGTCATACGTTACTTACTAATGGTTATTTTTTCATTACTCAAGTTGTCATGAAATTATATTTTTGGCCTTTACCTATGACCCAAAAGAAGGTTACTGGGGGTCAAAAATAAACTTGAACTTGGTCATACATCAAATAATCTCCTACTGCAAACAAATTTGCGCAGGTTTAAGTAGTAGCTGAGATAATCGTGCTTCTCACATGCGCAGACATTGGAAACATTAGGAGTCAATTCTGTTCTCAACTGGGGTAAAAAAGTAGATTCTATAAGTATCCCTCTTCTTCATAAAAACAACTGTGTTGAAATAAAGTAAAAAGTGTTGTAAAAGATTCACTTCTTGCCCTTTACATTTGACCCACAAGGCACTTGGGCCAAAGGGTTACTAGGAGTCAAGCAAAATTAACCTAAACTAGGTCGGATATGAAGGCACTCATATTTGAAAGACAGATTTGAGAGATATTGCGTGAGTTTCTAAGAAAATCGTGATACTCGGACATACAGAAAGACAGAGAGACAGAACAAGAACATAAAGTAGCTTTCACTAAGCTTCCGCAGCTTAATAATTTAATAAATCCTCCCTTCATATTGGATTTATAAATTTGTTTAGAGTTGCACATTTGCTAAGTCGTACTTGCTATGTATGTCACGGCCCGTACTATAACCCCCGGATATGTGGGCTAGTAGCCATTTCTTATAATTTATTCAGGTGCTGGATCGAGTCCCGGTACTAGCAAAAAAGAAAATGGTGGTGTGGTGGCAGTGAGTTGGAGCCTGGCAAGTTGCGGAGGATCAGTCAGCGTACGCTGGCATTCAGCCTCTGATTGGCTGAGGTTCCTCGGTGGCCAACCCCACGTTCCTTGCCCGGGAGAACCTCTTCTGTTTCACTCCTCAGAACTTACCACTCGACTAACAGGCCGATATCACTCTCCCCAAATAACAAGTATAAGAATGTTGACCAGGTCATAGACGAATGTCAAAAAATAAACGTACTGCGGTTTTATTTATTTTCGATTTTATTTTCGACTTAGCCTATCAGTAAGATTGCAAATGAAAATAGCACACACAATTCTCCAAAATTCTCAAAACCTACTTTATCAAAATGCATTTGTACACCTTAACGAAGCCGTAGGTATTATACTAAATAACTTCTTCATACTTGGAAAAGTTATCTGCGGCCAAAGCAAAGAAAGATGGTTGAATCACACAACGCGTCAAGTAAATCCTGTAAAATTATGTAAATTTCCAACACTAAACGCAATGCATAATACAAACTTATAATTTTGCTTCAAGTAAAAGACTAATAATTTGAAATTAAGTTCAAAAATGAGTAATAACCTGTCGAATATCCTCCGGCGAAGCAAAGATGGGTAGAACCGTCACCAAAAACATGATGATAAAAAATTGACTAATAGCCGACGTCACGCTCATCATCGTTCTCTGTAATATTGGAAAGTGTTTTGTCAGTTTTCAATACTGTTTTCAAAACTAGTGGAAAGCATTCTTTTATATGAATAGTATTTCTAACTATAACTACTCGTAACAATAATTGAATTCATTCTCGACGTTTATGTGCTTGGATTGTCTCGCAATTTTTATCCTAGTATTCTAGTATTATTTTTCACACGGCTGAAGACCGTATGCTAATGCTAAGGTAAAGGTAAAGGAGCGTTATTTGACATTCCCGCAGAGCGGATGGTCAACATTAATGGAAGGGTGGGGATGTGAATAAGAATGATGAGCTCATTAGCATATATGTTGTAATCAAGCGGGCACAACAGACTATCCGTAACATTCCGCTGTTTTACGGGTCTAGTCCACAAAAGGAGGACACCAACCTGAAATCAGGTACGGCGGTAGCTTTCGCCTGATAACCGCAGGTGACTGTATGCAAAACAGGGCAGTTTTTAGGATTACCTTAACACTGTACTATTATTAGTTATCAGTATACTAATACTAATGTGTGTTATCTAGAAATATTAGATTAAATTATTTGAACTATTTTTTTTAGTTTGTATATTTGGTTACTGTTAACTGTAATACAAATAAAAGCAGCGTTAGTTGACATCCCCTATGTGGGACCGGTCAACATATAAGCAAGAGGTGAGGAAAATGAACAGGAACTAGGAAGGACTCATTTTGCAAATGATTGGGTCTAAGATACAATTATAATGTTTAATTATGCTGATGATGCGGATGACAGTGACGAAACGAGGCACATACGGAGTTGTGTTTCCGGAACGGTTGAAGTGATCCAATTCATTTACGTGATTATCAATTGCAAAAAGTGCCAAGAATAGCTAGAATACATTAACATGACTTTGCCGTTTAGGTTAACAAATTCATTCAAAATAATTGTTGGAAGAGGATTAAGTTGTTCTTGTAAGCAATCTAAATCTTTGGCTTAGGCCAAATGTTAAAAAAACGGTTGATTGACTATTCTTGAAAATGCTTTTTGTTGACTTTTAAACTAAAACCAAACAAAACACCAAATCATGGATGTACATAAGCAATCATGGTGAAATTTAGTACACATCGTGGTAATTTAGAAAATTCTTAAAAAAAATGCTAGGTGCATTCCATCATTCTAAACATAAATCGAAAATATTTATTTATTTATTTATTTATTGGGTTAGATTTATATTTTGGTTAATTACATCTAGAGTTAAAGTTAAAATTAATATCACATGTTGAAAATGAAAGCCTTTTAAATGAAACATAGCGGGAACAAATTTAATTTTTTGTTCATCGCCTGAAAGCCTCATATTTAAAAACTAGAACGTTGAAGAAATAGAAACTTACAAGTTTTGAATAAAACGTTTGATTGAGTGGAGGAAGAAATTGACAAAATAATAACGAAATACTTCCTCCAAGTATCATCATTTCCGGTGATGAAAAAAGTAAGGAAACTCCAGCCGTCTTGCAAAGAAAATGAAAAAATGAAGTTACCACATACTCAATATTCCAATTCCGGCACAATTGGAAGCCGCGAAAACATAACAAATCGGTGCATGTGAAAATCGTTACAATAGGCCAAACGCAATTTTTGTCTGCAAATCCTCTCTTCGCATCGGTAGAAAACCTGCAATTTTTCATTTGTAAAATGTGATTGTAACTACAACTTGTATTTACAAAAATTTTAAGTTTTAAAGAGTGTACTGCAATACATGTTGAGTAAATTATGATTTTTCAAATCCTTGACTTTTTTTTTGTTAAATCACACTTTGTACTCTTTAGTAATCTATTTGACTAATGCAATGCTTGACTATGTCTATGTGAACAAATTAAAATAGCATGCGATGCATTTTGCAGTTAACAGGAAGTTTAGTGCAGCGTTTTTAACATTGAAATAATTGGAGATTTTTCACAGATTTTATGTGCCTTTAAATATTGTATCTTATTAAGAAATGAAAAAATATTATTTATTTTTATAATATTCCAAACTACCAAGGTATAGTTTAAGTATTTTCCATAATTCTTTTTGTAAATCTAGAAACTAGTTTTAATTTTCAAGTCAACTAATTTGACTTCAAAGAATTGTCAATAAGTCAATCATTTATTACCATTTGGCGTTAGCCGTAATCACCACGTGCCGATTCTAAGGACATCTTAAATCAAGTCCAGCAATTATTTTGAATGAATTTGAACCCGAGAACGGCAGAACGTCAAATTAATGTGTTATAGCTATTCTTGGCCATTTTTTTGATTCACGATGACGAGAATGAATTGGATCACTTGAAGCGTTCGGCAAACATATCTCCGCATGTGCCTCGTTTTGTCACTGTCATTTACATCGTCAGCATAATAAAACACTAACATTGAGTTTTCGGAATTAGTTTCATTTTTTTTAATCTTTTTTTATTATATACTAGCTAGAACCCGAAAAGTGATTTTTCGGTATTCTATTATTCGAGCACAACTAAAATGTCCGGTTAATATTTTAGTATGAGCAGTAATAATTAAGTCTTTAAAACTTCTCGCAAAAAAAAAAGAACGTTCTTTGACATTCATCCAAGAGACTTGGATGAATGGACTGGACTGAGACAATGGAATGACACTAAAGGGAAACCTCAAATCTCCACCATGTTTACATATGTTGTACATGCAACATATGTAACTACTTTAGAGCAAATCTCATCTACGATTACTCCTTTCTGAAGAGAAAAGGTCATTTTGAGGTCAAGGACTTGTTTTGGGCGTGAATGGAGCCCTTGAGGCTTTGTATCCACATTAAAGTGTTATTTCGCATATTGATTGACCATGAAAGGTCATTTTCGTGATTTGGGATTGATTTTAGGGAGCCACAGAGAAAAGTGTTTTTTTACAAATGTTATTCACCTTTATAACAACTTTTCTAGGGATTATCTTTTATGTTGTTATAAAGCTATATCTTTGAACCCAGTATAAATAAAATTGAATTTGAGAATACATCAAGGAAATCATATCCGCAAACATATTTGAGTGTAAATACTGAGATATTCCACGGAATTTGACTGATGGACGGACAGACAGGCAAAGTGAAAACATAAAGTAGCTAACACTACTTCATAATTGAGAAACAATTAATACAATTTTCAAAAATGAAGTAGCGTGCAGTTAAAGCTAAACTATTTAAAGCAACCTAATGTTTTGAATTTTTTCAGAGATTGTTTGCTCGCAAACTCCATAAGAAAAACCACAAAATTCAAGGCAACCAGATTTTTCTACGGCGCATGCGCACATCACAGCAGCAAATATCGGTGTTGAAGTACTTACATATGTTGCATGTACAACATATGTAAACATGGTTGAGATTTGAGGTTTCCCTTTAGTGTCATTCCATTGTTAGAGACACGTTCTGTAAAAAAACAACCTCACCGAAACACTGCGCTCTTTTTCGAATATCATACCTAATGCTGTAGCAGAAAATAGAAGCACAAAAAATTTGATGAACTAAAACCCAAAAATATAAAACTAGAAAATCTCCAACAGAACTCATCGTAGAATTCAATTTGTATTTGATAGTTATATTATTTGAATTTGTAAAGAGTGCTTATAGATTTTTGCAAAATCGACACATTAAAAGGCATTCAATGCTTTGAACGGTTTTCGCCTTCGCAGAAGCAGCTCCAGCACTAAATCTAGGTGAAACCATCTGATCGAATTCATGTGCTTTAGCGAAGAGAGTTACTATTCTTTTCTAAACGCCGGACATATGGAACTTTTAGACGGCTATCGAACTTTGCTAAATTTTGTCTTGGGGTGCTAAAGATCAGTAACATGGACGCTTTTACTTTTTGGAAAACTGACACTTGATGCCTAATACTTGAAAACTGCCCGTCAAGATTCGTATCTATGTGTAAATCGCATATTCGAGGCTCTGCACCTATTTAATGACATACCATTTTTTACTGTAAATCTCATATTAGAGGCCCAGCACCTATTTAATGACATACCATTTTTACCGCAAATTTCATATTAGAGCCCCGGCACCTAATTAATGACATACTATTTTTATTGTAAAACTGTTTACTAGGGTCCAAGTACCTATTTGGCCATTTCTACTGTAATTCTCTCATTAGAGGCCCGATACCAATTTGATAACATATTTTTTTCAACAGAGTAGTTTCAGTGCGCCGCAGCGCGCTTTTATTATTCCTTTAAATCACAAATCCCACGTTTCTTGTACGTTGTGCAGAATTCAATTGTATATAGTCTTGTACAATTGACCAATCTAATGTCAAATAGTCAAGTGTAAAGCAAATGGTATTTTTACATTTTCAATGCACGGCAATTTGCCATCTCATTTAAGATTGGATACGCTTTTAAGAGGCTTAGTACATAATTGTCCATACTTATCGAATTCTCAAACACTACATCGCTTTCAAACAATAGGATAGTGAACTATTCAGTATCTGGAAACGATACATTGTACAATGTGTTGTAGCAACCAAGCACATTTCCGACGTCCGGAGAATTTTTATTGGAAAGTACTGAAAATAAGTACATGTTTCTTCGTAAGAAACAGTTTTCAATTCCCTTACTCGTGGTGGCACTGTCTCCTACTTGACCCTAGTTGATGTTGCCATTTTGTAGTCTTGTATTTGTTTTGTAGTCCATTTGCACTGAACATTTGAGACGTTGCTATGCCAACTTGCCTCATCACTAAAGACGCTAAAAATATTTTCTTATATATCAAATATATTTAAGTTCAAGCCTTTTAAAAATACAAAATATTTGTTATAATTTAAAAATATTTGCAAATTTTGTAAATATTTAACAAAATATTGGACAACTGGTGAGATTTTACTTAATTTTTGCCCATTTTTGATTAGGTATCGTGCTTAAAAGTCTGGGTTGAAACTTCTCTATCTACGTCCAAAAATTGGTACTTATCAGATTGGTTTTAGAAAAAGAGAGTTTATTCAACCCATAATGCTCGCCAACGTTGGTAAATATATAAACGTCTCACAAATTCAAGCAACGTATCCAAAATTGATCGAGCAAATGCAAATAACTATAACAAAGAATAAGAACAATTAATTCAATCCAAGTCTCACCTCCCTTGAAAATTACATATAAATAGACGATGAACTTTGTCTAAACAGAGTGTTCACACACAGTTTATCAAAATTTCCGTCTTATAAGTTGTACTATGGTAAAGATAAGTACTTGACGTGAATAGCCACGCGCAAATGCTCACTCTCCGATTCTCCTCAGTTTCCATTTAGAAGCCGAGGAGGGAGGATCTCCAAGGGATGCCCTTCTTTCTGGACATACAAAAGTCTCACAGAAACTTACCTGCACTCAACGGCAGAAATGGGCATCCTGTTAATTTTTCGAGTCACACAAAACAGGAGTATTCAGAATTTTAGAAAAATAAATGTTTAACAAATAAGTTGTCTTCATGCTGCCTTTTGGCAACATTAAGCAGCTTAAACTTTTAAACAAGAGAAATTGGTTTTCATTTTATTTATTGGATGTACATAAGTGTATGGTTGTTTATTTTATACCAAATATTACTTCCCTGCACGAAGTTTCGGTAAATTTAAAATAAATCTACTCTTTCGCAAGTTTTCAAAACCCTGAGTTGCAGAGTTGTATGGCGGTGTTTCTGGTGCAAGGCAACGCATCACTTTGTGAAATTGCATTCCAACCACTTTGCATCGCAATGTTGACAAACAGTCCACGTCGTCATGACATAACTGGTTCAGTGTCGCAGTTCCCAGAAGTGACGACGTACGACACCTTCCTTGGATGCAGGCGTCTCCATCCTGGCAACCAATTTCGAGTCCGGTGTCCACTCCACACGGTCCAGTTGTTGCGATCTGGCACTGCGTCTTGTCCATTTTCATATTCCAGGGCGTAGCGTCAATAACATAAGGATTGTTTGCGCAAGCACATTTTTTATTGTCTGGAGTACAAGCCAACCAAACCGTTGCTGAGGAGCCGTTAGGACGGAACATGCAATAGCTCCCATCGCATTCACGGTCAAAAATAGCTTCCAGGGTAGAAGCTCCAAATAATAGTACCGCTAAAAATACCGTGTTCTTCATATCCTGAAAATTTGAAATTTACTTTAGTGTCGCGTTTGTTTAAATTGCTTTCGAATTGCTTTTTGAACTTTTTTCTAGACATACTTTCGTATGGAAATGACCCAAAGGGTCACAAAAAAGTCACGTGCTCTCATTTAGCGCTAGATTTTGTCATCGTTTTTATTTTTTAATACTCTGTTTTGTTTTGTGAAAAGTGAAATATTATAAAGTTTACTAATTAATTAATATCCTCCTGTCCAAAGACGGGGATGTTTGGCTAGTTAGACCATATTTTCTAGTTTCTTTGCCGTAATTTGATGAGGATTTATGTAAGCACACACACAAATAGGGAAGTATGATATTGATAATTTATGGGCTACTTTAAAGATTCCCCTGTCGCGAGACGGGCTTGTATGGCTAGGTTTTTAAATTAAAACAGAAACAACCAACGAGCATTAGCACCATTTGCCTACAAATGCCTGTTCCCGAAGGATATAGTAATAATTTAGACGAAATAGTGTGGACATTAAAAATTTTATTTAAAATTTAAGTTAATTTTAAACTTAAAAACAAAAAAAATTAGAGTGTACAAGTGTGTGTGTAGTCATTCTATGTATAGCTGCCTTAATAATGTTGCCAGTGGTCATAACTTTATTTTTTCATTTAGGTTGAAAACTTGGAGGTTTTAAATGTTAGGTTAACTCGTGTTATAAATCAGAAAACAAAACATGAACGATTTAAAAAAAAGTGGTAACTTATGACTTTTAATTTGTTTAGAAAAGGTTTCGTAGACGTGTGTATACTAAACTGTTACCAAACCCAGAAAATTTTGACAATTGTTGAATAAAAAGGTAAAAGTTAAAAAAAAATGTAAAAACAGAAACAGCATAGTACTAAAAATTTGTCTAATTGGTCTAAAATTTTAAGTTTAAAATTTAAAACTGTCTAAACGAGGTTAAAGGGGTCTACATTTAGAATGTCAACCTTATTACGACGTAATAATGATGTCGAAAATACTACGTGTTTGCATTTTTCTTTCTAAAGTTCCATGTCTACATTTTTAATTATACATGTACTTCATTTTGCCTACATAATCTCATCGACTTGTTTCTGCATGTCAGCGAGTCGGAGGCGGCTCTCACCAATTTAGTGTTATAGCCCGAGTAACATCATTTACAAACCACACTTGCACATCCTTCTTATAAGAATACGGCCTTAAAAATTTACAACTAGCAAAATAAACCCGGCGCAGGTCAGGAGTAGCTCCATATTTTTTTTCTTTTGCTAAAAGACAAGTTTCATTTAAAGACAATACCGGCACTCTGGCAATGTGCCTAATTGAATTGACATGCTATGTACAAAAAATTGTTTTTCAACGCTATAGAAAAGTACAAGTAAACTCCCGTGCTTATATATATATATATATATCTAGTTAAAATTGCTAGGTATAACGTTTAAGTCACTGAAACCAAACCTTTACGCATCTCTTTAAGACTTTTACATTGTCTGATTTTTACAGATCTCTTGAATATAATTGGATAGGAATATGCTTACCAATGTGAAATTTTTGCTTCAGGGCCTATGAAAACGGCTTACAAAAGAGTAGTGCTTGAGTTGAGCTAACGTTAAGAAATAAAGTAAACTCACATTGACTCTTTACAATTCATCTGAATTTCAAGTCAAGTTTGAGTGAATTGGATTAAATTGGTCGCAATTTAGGTGTGGTTTTGGGATAAAGCAAATTTCATAGTATGCTCTGCTTTTTACTTTTTATCGGTTTGCTTAATTTCCTACTTTACTTACTTTACTCCACGATACAAATAATTTCCCGTTGGAATTAGAATATGAACTACTGTATTATAGTATTCTACACTTTTATAGTATAAATTGTCCGACCTCTGAAGTTCTGTATGCCGGAATTGTTGTGATAAGGCTGCACAAACAGAGGACATAGAGATAATCCGAGTAGATTCTCAGTAGCCTTGTGAGAATTAAGAAAACTACCTTCATTTGCATGCATGTTTACTAATGCCCTACTAATGTTCTTCTTACAATGCCCCTACATGCCCACTTGGCAAATAACGCTCCTTCACTTTCACCTATTAATTAGCTGGTGAATGGACAAGTTGTAACTGTAATAGTACTAAAAAAATTTTTAAATACGTGTGACAATAAAATGCAAAAATGGAATATGGGCTAAGTCAACAATGTCCCGGCTAAAATAAATTCATTGACAATATGAAAATATGAACTGCAGGGTTTGGGTAGCATACGTTATGTGGACGAGAAAATTAACTACAGATTATTAATCCAACTGATAGAGTGGGGTACTTGACACCGCTTGAAAATGTTAAGCCGTCGGTTCTAGTTTGTAGAATTTACCAAATTTATTTTAATTATATAGTACTTAACTTCGCTATCTACCGAATTGTTTTCTAACTGTTTTTGGAACTTAAATTAACCAGGGGTCCTCGCTTCGTGATTGCGTGCTATTGGCCCCATATTGTGAATACCAATTCTTCTAGTTCTAAAACTAACCCCTTACCTCGCTTTTCACTCCATGGTCATAAACTTTTTCAAAATTTTGAAAATACGATTTTGAAATTTTTTGTGGATCCTGGAAATCCTTATGAGTTTTAGCATGTAATTTTTTAGGTTTCACGTTGTGCCACCTTTGGAACATTTTAGAAAATTTCATGCAAGCACTCGGCAGAGTGGCTTGCTCTTATTAATGCTAAAATTGCATTACACAGAGCATTGAAACTAAAGTCAATACAAACTGAAACTTTCTAAAAAGTTACAAAGTTACCACGTGAAACCTAAAAAAAAAACTCATAAGGATTTTCAAGATCCACAAAAAATTTCAAAATTGTAATTTCGAAATTTTTAAAATTTATGGCCATGGAGTGAAAAACGAGGTAAGGGGTTAGTTTTAGAACTAGAAAAATCTATATTCACAATATGGGGACAATAGCACTGCGATCCAAGACGCGAGGACCCCTTAAGTCAACAAAAAAGATTGTACAAATTCCATTTTTTTCTTCTGTCTTACAAGGTAAGCTTTCCAGGTGAGCCTTGAGTTTTGACATTTGACACACCTACAGATATAAATCAACCTCTTTAGGTTAATGTTCCGTCGAAATTTCTCTGTCAAATTTATAATTTCAAAAATGGTGATTTTTTCAAAAATTTGGTTTCTAAAAGTCTAAGGTTTTATGTGTTAATTCACAATAAAGATTTCCTGAGTTTAGAATTCGGATTAAAAGTTAATCCCCACTTAAAATAAGAGGGGATTAGATAAGGTTCAACTCCATGTTCTCTTATCTCTCATTTTCTTTCCTTTTTAATTCTTTACACTAATTCTTATGGAAATTGTATTGTAGAAACCTAAAACTTTTAAAAACCAATTTTAAAAAATCACCATTTTCGAAATCATGAATTTCACAGAGAAAATTCGACGTAACATTAACCTAAAGAAGTTGATTTATATCTGTAGGTGTGCCAAATGTCCAAACTCAGGGCTCACCTGGAAAGCTTACCTTGTTAGTGACGTTTTGCAGGCAGTTAGGGTTTAACACTTGAGCAGATTACTTCTTTCAGCAGATTTCTTAGAAATTTTATTCACTTTGCATATTAATTAGTAAATAAAAAATAATAAAACCATGCTAAAAGCGGATTTCAGCAATCGTCAGCGATTTAAAAAAATATATTTTTATCCTTTCAAAACTTATTGGAACAATAAAATTTGTTTATTACTTTCAATTGCCAATTAATTTTTGTCCTGCCCTCAAAATTTTCAACCTAATAAGAGTAGAACAACACGTATAATTGTTTGATACTTAATGTTTATACATTACAAAAAATTTGAAATATTCCCGTTTTTTTGCACATGCAAACATACTAAAGGTTTTGGTTTCGTTTCTCCGAAGAATCAATTCCAAAGAACCGTGGAACCTGAAATGGAACTTAACCGGTACGGTTTGAGCCGTTTGCAAATTTTTTGGAATTGACACTGGAACAAAACTGTGAACCGGTTTTGTTTTTGGCATTGGAGTTTGAACATCAGAACCATAGTGCTCCGATATAAGACAAAATGCAAAGCGTCCATGAGACGAAAATTAGAAGCGATGTATTATGCTTATTTTCTTAAACAGAACCGTTTAGGTATGCATTCTGAATATCTTTTTAAATTATAACTCTGATATATAATACCTAACTTAGAATAGATAATACCCACTTTACCGGCGGTTTAATGCAAAATGGCAAGAAAATTTATTTACAATTTGTGTAGGAGAATAATACGGTAATAAAACTTGTTCTTGAGGCAACGATAATATTATTTTAGTTTTTAAACTTAGAAATTAAAACCAGTATGTAAGCGCATATCAAAAAAATTAAGTACACATATCGAATTTTTTTTTCAAAACCTAAAATTGCAATTAATTTTAAATCCAATCTTTATAAAAAAAATCATATTTGTTTTAGAAAATATTCGGTGTAGGTTAGTTTGGAAAAAATATATACAGATTGCTCTGATACCTGTTTCTTGCTTTTAGAAAAATAAATTAATTACAAAAAATTCTTTCATTGAATTTGGGACAATGTTTATAAAAAAATTAACGTTTCCTAGTCATTGTCCGTAAAAATTTCTATAATTCTTTTCAAGTGCTTCCATAGGTTCTGAGTCTGAATTTGTAAGTCAAATTTCAGATTTATTTACAATTCATGTTCACACTTACATGTTAAGCGAAAGGTTTCCATTACTTAAGTGTTAAGATTTGGGAATGTGTCTACTAATTCTGATTCTATATCCTAATAAAGGATAAGCAGTTAATAAAAGTTTATTAACTATTAACTAGTAAAACTTTTAATACTATGTGAGTAATGCTAATCTTCTAATGTGGTTTTCTTTCCTCTGTCAAATCTTCTTTGTGTGTGTCCTTCTTGTATTATAAATAAATACGTTGCACTAAATTCATATGACACGAGATAGAATCTCAATGCCCTTAAACTTAAGGACAGTTGTTTATTATCAAGCAAAGGCAACAAAGAAAAGGAAAATAAAAGCGCGCTGCTGCGCACTGGAACTACTCTGTTGAAAACTATTAATCGCTTTCAGCAACTCATTTTTGAA
>JAQFYP010002161.1:0-13370 GCA_034694865.1 Bilobella braunerae | reverse complement strand
ACTACTCACGGTTTCCCGCCAAAATTATTTGAAAATGGAGAAAGTAATTACTAGGGGTAAAAATTCTCACTGTAGATTTGGCATGGTAACCGACATCAAGCAAAAAAAGCATTGGCTCAACAACATGCAAGTAGATGCAGGTTCTTCCTTCTCTATTACTATAGCATCTTAATGTAAACTTTTAAACAAAAAAAAATCATTATTTTTGAAAGTCACGGACTGTCACGTGAATACTTTAGAGGTCGTCATCATTGATAGGTGTCATGTAACGCTATAGCAAAGCACATAATTTGCCTCTAGCCAAATTTTTTAGAAAGTCAAAAACAAGGTAATTAGCGATACTGTGTACTAAAAAATAGTTGTCGATTCTTCTTGCCTTACCCCAAAAACGAGCAGTTAAATATATTGAAATTTTTAGCTGGAATCATCAGATTTTCTAAACAATTTGAGTATGTGCAGCACAACTATCCAGCAAAAAACTTTTTTAGTAAAACTGCTACATAATTTTGGTCTATTTGAGAGGGAGAAAAACGACCAAATATCTTGGTCACCACCTCCGGTTTTGTCATTCAACAAAGTGCAGTATTTTTTATTTTCAAACTTATGTGAAATTTGAGCTACAAACTCAATCCTGTTTGAAATATTACCGAAACGTTCTAAAATTTTAAATGCGGCTTCCCGATGTTAAAGATTTACGGCACCCTGCAAAGTAAATTATACCGTCCTCATCACGAAAACTGTACAGGTCTAAAATAAACAAATTGTTTACTTCGGCAAAGCATTAACAGATTAATGTAAGAATAGTGACTCAAGCACATAACCCTTATTTTACAGCAATGCTCTTCTCATAAATGGACACAAAACTGTCAAACTTACACCGAAAAAAATTGGAGTGTCCAGTTTTTCGTGTACGGTACGTTACACTTACTTGTCCTAATAATTAGTGCTTAACTTGTTGGATTTAATTAAAATTTATGAACTAAAAAACATAATTATACAAGAATTACTAGCTCTGCAACGCCGTCTTACTGTTTGCGCCTTCGCTTGATAGACCTAGGAGTCAGTTTAGAAGATTGCCGTAACTGCGTTTTGTAAAAATTTCGAAAAAAAAAAATTTGCTACCTAGGTTTGAATTTTAAAAAATCAAAAATGGATAGTGCCGAACCAATCAATCTAACGACTTGTTGACGATAGCCTTGCTAAATGTCAAATAAACAAATGATGAATGATGATAGTGCCTATTTTTTATATTAAAGAAAAGCGAAACAAAACGGAAGGCGCTGAACTCTATACTTTAAATTAAACAAAAGTGCAACTAAAGACGAAACAAGGTCAACGAAACAGGAGCAACAAAATGTGGTCTTGAGTACTGCGCAAGAGAATGTACGGGGTACCTGTGGTGTTGTAGGGTGTTAAACTTCCGCCAAAATTTACTTCCGGTTTTTCAAGGTCAAAGGTCGAATGTCACAAGCCCACAACTTAGAGTGTGTTATCCAATTCTGCAAAGTCTGTTGGAGCTAGTGTTGGCGCGATATTTTGCACACAAATTTGTTGGTATGTCAGGTGGATTAGGGTGAAACTCCCGCCAAAATTTCCCTTCGATTTGTTTATGGTCAAAGGTCATATCCACTCTTGTCAAGACCACTGGAGCTAGAAGCACAAAATTTTAACTTAATATTATATTTTAAACACAATATTTTTAAGTAACTTGTACACCTATGGTGGTGTAAGGTCAAAATGCGCTCAAACATTCATGCCGGTTATTCCAGGGTTAGTGGATAAATGTCACAGTATCCGATTTTGATAATTGCAACGTGTTGCATTGCATCACTTTTATCGCACTAGGTAGCCAAACCCGTCATAGGACAGGGTATTTCTATTTTTAAATTTTAATTAGGAGCGATGCCCGATCTCAAGCGTTCATTAAAGTGGGGCAATTTTTTGTGTGACCAAGGAAAGACAGCTCTCTTCAGAGATGCTGTCTTCTTGACTTCTACTTCCCATACTGAATGTAAAAGTGCCTTTGACAGTTGCACATGCGTATTCCGGTCCACTCACTCAAAACGTTGCAAAAAATTTATTTGTTTGTAAACCCCAATCACCGCACTACCCCTTCTTTTGTCACGCACGCTGCGGCTTTTATTAGAGTTGAAAGATGATAGATATTGTTCTATATTTTCTAAGTATGCAGGATTGGTAACTGGAGTGGGTTCGTGTCACCAGAAACCACTTCCAGGTTTTAATAAATTGTCAGAATGTCCAATTGTAACAGATGGTAGAACGAGAACAATATTCTAAAAAAATTATTTCATAGGGTCACGTTGATTTACGAAGTAACGGACAAAATATTACAGCCCACAGGCCAATCGGTTGAAGGCTTCTATAGGCAAGTATTTGTTGGTGTTTAATGAAGATCGCATAATTATATTGCAAGTAGGTGAGGTGATCGACTTAATTCTTAAAAACGCACTGTTTCTGATGAGAACCTTTTGCGAGTACCAAGACCTTCAAATCATCAAACTGGTCATCACATGGGTTGAGTGGAGACCCTTTATGACGCCTTAATAATTTATACTAATTTTTACTACCTTATAGTAAATTTTCTATAGGAAAGGTAAAGTTGGTAATTCAATCAGGTACACTATTTCCAAACGTCATCGTAAGGTAAATGTGTTTCAGAAGCTCATCGAATTTTTAACTGTCACAAGTAGTAACTGAGTTAATATACATTGTTCAAACTGTGTTAATTAAAGGAAAATGCACGTTATTTGACATTCCCGTAGAGCGGATTGTGTGGGATAGCAAAGCAATAGCGTCTTGGTTTGGCCTCTCTTCGTATAAGAGGCACCTTGGTCTCGTGGTAACACGAGCTCCCTTACTTTTTGCTTTGCCGAGATCGAATCCCGGGTCCCCCCTTTTTTCCCTTTTCCCTACCCAACAATGGCCAGTATGTAAAGGAGAGGGGTAAGGAAATGATAGGGCAGGGGCTCATTAGCATAGATGTTGTCATCTTGCGGGCTCAACAGACTATCCGTAACATTCCGCTGTTTCACCGGCCTAGTCAACAAGGGGAGGACACCAAGCTGAAATCAGGTACGGCCGTAGCTTTTGCCCGAAAACCGCAGGTGTCTCTATGCAAATGAGGATAGTCATCTCAATTCTGACAGGGAAACCTATCGGGTAATTTCTATATCCTTTGTCTTTGTATGCCTAGTTTACGGAGATACGGGCATAGAGAAAGTCAGAGGCAAGGTAATTGCTTATGGACAAAGCCAACAGTGGTAGACTTTTTTGTAGCTGATCGGGGGATTTGAACCCCCGTTCTTATGCTGGCTGGTGGAGAGAAACAGATCTTCAATTACTAGGCCAACCCGGCCAACTTATGCAAATGAGGATAGTCTTGAGAATTTTATCAAGTATACTGGAAGACGTCTGGGATCATCACCAAGTCTTCTGATGGTGCAGCCTAGACACGAACACGAACATATGGGAATACGCAGTCAGAAGCAAGGGGAAAGCCAATAGCAAAGAATTTTTTGCCGGTGATCAATGATTCAAACCCACGTTAGTTGGAAGAAACCGACACTCTAACCACTAGCCTACTGATGAACGAAGCAATCTATTACTATGAGTGTTAAGGACGTATATAGGAATTGGCATGTATAAGGTTATACATGTCAATTAAGGTATAATGACTTGATTGTACGTTTCATCTAGACGATTGCGAAGAAAAAATTTACAAAATCTTTAAGAGAGTTACGCACGCACGCAAGTGATTTGAATTAGTTTTATTCATGGTATGCTAAATTTTAAATTGACACAAATCCATACACACTTTTATTTTTTACTTTTGAGCTCCAGCCAACCGAGATATTCGGCGCCCTTGAGCTGTGCAATGATTGCGTCAACATCATCTTTATACTTTATAGAATTGGCGACCAATGCGTTCAAAAATGTCACACTTGCGTCATTGTCTGCGTCAATCTTGGGATGTACGACAATGTTCTGTATTTCATCGTTCTTTAGTGCCGGGAGTGCATATGTCGTTGTAAAGACCGCCGAGCAGTGAAATTTAGTATATTTTTCTTACTCTCAATTTTCAGTCCATCCGCTTGGGGTAACGTGTGACATTACAAAGATGCTCTTGCTCTTTGTCCGCTGGCAACGCCCCGCCAAAAGTGTCATTGAGAAAATTATATGAAAATTTTTGTTTTGTAATAAACAAATTAAAATACAAAGCAATCATTCGAATATTTTGAACTAGATGAACTACTGGTTGCGTAGTGGTAGATCGTCTGCTTTCTCTACACTATTCAGCTTGAGATCTAGGGTGCAAATAAAATGAATCCCTGGGAAGTATTTTAAACCTTTAAAATCTTTCATTATAAGGTAAAGGAGCGTTATTTGACATTCCCGCAGAGCGGATGGCCAACATGAAAGGAAGGGTAGGGATGTGTTCAGAAGAAGGAGCTCATTAGCATAAATGTTGTCATCAAGAGTAATCAACAGACTACCCGTAACATTCCGCTGCTTGACGGGTCTATTCTACGAAGGGAAGACACCAAACTTGAATCAAGTACGGCCGTAGCTTTCGCCTGATAACCGCAGGTAGTATTCTCAATTCTGACAAATACTATTGGGAAACCTATCGGCTAATTTCTTTATCCTCTGTTTGTGTAAGCCTAAATTACTTAGATATGGGCATACACAAGGTCAGAGACAAGGGAATTGCTTTAAGGCGAAAACAAACAATAAAGACTTTTGTGGCTGATCGTGTTTTGTACTAAAATAGAATTTGATTGAAAGCAACTCGCACAGAGCCTCCACTAATTTAAAAGTAGAACGACAATAAACAAAACAAAAAAATATTCAAAATTTAGAAGAGTTAATAAACTGTAGGATACTGTTTAACTAATTTATTTATCAAGCATACTACTAATTAATGGTAAAAGGTAGTAATCATAGTGGGCTTGAAAATTAGTCGGCACAAATTAATGCAATTAGTTCTTGCTCGTGAGAACCAGCCAACCGGTGTACTCGACTTTCTTGAGCTCTTGTTTTATTGCAGCAACGTCAACTGTATAGTTGGAATTGGCTGCCAGATCGGTCAAAAATGCTGCACTGCTGTCATCGTCTTTGCGGATTTTGGGATGAGCGAGAATGTTCGGTATGGCATCGCCCTCGAGTGCCGGGAGTGCATATGTCGTAGTAACAACAACCGAGCAAACAAACTCAGTATCGTTTTCCCATTTACCATTTTCACTCCTTCCACTTGGGGTGACGTGCGACATTATAAATACCTCCTTTGTCCTATTTTTTGGCGACAACCCAGTCAAAATCTTAAACGCATCCACCAACGTCTTTGTTGCGTCGATTGCTCTGTATTCACCGCCAATCAAACCGTCCACCAGAAATTGTACGTTTTTCCTAATATCAAATTTCGAGATTCAGTTTTTTTAGACTTAGGTTTTTAGTTATAGGTTTCCTTAGAATACATTTGTAGTGGATATTACAATTGGAAGTAGTTGTAATCGACTGAATAAATGTTACTTAACTATTTGGGAACTCTGGTCTTAGCTACCCTACAGCAATTTGCTAAACGTAAGATTTATGGACTTGTTTTGACTATAAACTTGGATCTTTGCAGATCCTTTCGAAACGAAGCCTAAAATCTTAGTTTTAGCAGATAGTGCTGCGAGTATCGAGCTTTTGTGTGCTATTGGAGCATGTGACATAAACTATTTACTTACAAACAACGTTGACAAGGAGTAAGGTACGAACTTTTAAATAGCGATTTTTGCCTACTAACAACAAACTGTTATACGAGCAAATACACTCCGATCATCACCATTGGGACATATGTAGCTTACATATGTACACATGTAAGTAGGCATAATGGATTTCTTTAGTATAATTTTATCGGCTGATATTGCTTTTCAATTGTTTAGAAATTAAAAAAAAATAGTATCATAGAATTTAACTTGTAAAAACCGCCGATTGTAAGTGCCTAAATTAGAAAAAAAATTTCCTTTGTTAAATGTTAAAAAGATTCATAACCGATTCTAAATAATTTCAAAATTTTATTACGTATATCAGCCGCTAAAGTTATTATAATTGCAATTTAATGTGTGTAATTAACCACAAATGTAACAATTGGTGCGGATTGGTATCAGATTGCAACAGGTCATTGTAAGTGTTATGATAATGTAGTTCACTTTTAACTAAAAAAATGGAACAGTAGAGGGTATATATGGTCATTTACACATTAACAATTCTTAAAAAAAAACAGTTGGTTACACATTTCAATATTTGCTCCTTGAATGTTACCAAATTATTATTTCTCTGTTGAAAAACATTTTTAAAGTTTTGTTTTCGAGTTTTGAACAAATTTTTTATAAATAACTACTAAATTTAAAATGAAGTTAAAATGGTTAAGATAAATATGTATAAGTAAACCATCCTGGCTCGGGCTTCATAAACGGTTACACACTGTAGGTTTGTTTCTACCTTACTTTTTTACAAAACATAAAAAAAGAATTTCATGCAGGCTAATCCCTGTATTTACAATATAAATTAAAATAACTTAGGAATTAACAAAACAAGCTCATACTAGACTAGAAGAAACAAAAATTGAAATCACAATCTTCCATGCCTAGGATGAGGTTTTGTATACGAAAACATATCACTTACATTTTCTCTACAATTTCATCAGATGTAAGATAGCCATCAACTGAATCACCTTCCTCAAGTATGTGAAACCACAATATCTCACTGCTGTTGAACGCATTAACTTTAGTCCTAAATTGCTCAGGAGTTAAGCTTGGTTCCTTTGTAGCGTTTTGAACGGCTACAATTTTTATGTTCGTGTAACCATTTGCCTTGAGGATGCGCATTAATGCAAGGACTCCCAGGCCGTTCTCTGTATTTGAGACAATGGCTCCTATCGCAATTTCTTTGTATTTTTGCCATGCCATTTCGTCTCCGTATATTGCGGACGCAATTCTGTAGACAGCGCTTTTTGCGCATTCCAGCATGCGGAGCCCCTGTTCTCTGGATATTTCATCCTTGTTAAAATTTTCAAATGTTTGTAAATACACTTTTTTAATTTCTTCAACAGTTGAGCAACTACTAATTTCAACTACTTGAGCAACGACGGGAACACTGATCACGGCAATAAAGGCAACGACGACCAACTTGAAATGCATGGCGCTACTGGTGAGCTTGAAGGTGAGTATTTGTAATTGGTTTCGTACTTTTGCACGCTGGAATTGTGAAGTGAAATGATAATGGTAGGAAGAATTTTTTTCAAGTTTTTATAGAAAGATTTTCTAGAAATTTTGCCGTTGACTGATGACGTACGTACCTTATCTTAATCACTCCATGATGGTGAAAATTTTTGATATTGTAAAAATCTAAAATAAATTAACTTGAGTCTTCGCCTTTCTAACATTACATTTACATTTAATTATGCTAACTAGAGCTCCCGAAATTCATCACTTTTTTCAGAATTTTTAAATTTGCAGCAATAAATCAGACTAGACTCCTCTGTCTATATTTATGTACTCATTTGTAATTGTTTGTATATTAATTTATGAGTGGTAGTTATAGTAATTGGTTGCATTTTGAGATGGACATCTGTATGATGTAAGTTCTCATAATGGTAGTTTCTGTTCGTAGTAGTGGTTAAGACATTGTTAAAGTAAATATTTAAATAGTTAGTTTAATTAGTTAAATTAATATGTTAAAGATAAATTAAATATCGAATAGCCAGACATGCGACATTCCCGTACAGAAAACTCACACACACGAAAATTTTTTAAACCATTTAAAGCAAAGTTGATGCCCAGCGCAGAATTATTGTAGGTGACTCTTATTGTGTGATCATTTTGGCCAATTACATGAGAAGTAGGGCTATCAAATTAGCGCATTTACATATAAGATACTTGACCCACGACCCACTGACCTTGTGAGTGAACAAACAATTAAACAGTTTTACGCAAAACTGTACCGTTATGGCGCTAGAACTTGTCGTCGTTTAAATCTATTTTTTTTTTACACTTTTTCACATACATTTTCGAACACAAATCTGTTACTTAATAAATTTTTGAAACTTTAGATTTTTTAAATTTTAGAATTAACGGGATAAGTGATTTTATCTTGAATTTCAATATTTTAAAATCATCCTCCTTGTACAACTAATATGTACAGTGGGATCCCCGTTTAATCAATATGTAATTTAATTCTACTGAACAAAAATTTCAACGCAGTAAACTAGGGGGAACGTATGGCGACGTGTTCTAGAAATTTTTTCATAAAAAATGAAAACCGGTTCAAACCAACCTCTCTTATAATTTGGAAAGAAATTTTAAAAGAGGAGATGGAGAGAGGTGATTGCAAGTGCAATATGATTTGTAAAAAAAAATTTCACATCAAGTAACAGGAATATATGCCACCTCATGTCCCACCATTACAAATTTTAGATGGCAATGAGGAGCAAATGACATGTTTCTCAATAATTAGTTTAACCAAAACAAATTCCAAATTGAAACAATTTTTACCATGTTTCCATTAAGGTTTGGGATGTTTTGCTTTATTATTTTTTTTGCTCAATTTTATTTTGAGAAATTAAGATTCCTCCAATAAAACTTTCTAAGCGCCTAAGAATTGTATATGGCGAGGTAAAAAAAAGCATTTCTACTAGTATGTTAATACAATTCAGTTTTTAAACGTATGAATTCCGGCTTTGTTACTTTACTTACTTCGTTACTTTTGTTACGTTACGCTTTGTTACGCACAGCCGCCCATTGGCTAATTGAGAACTACGGTAAAAAATACGACATTAAATAAATGGCAATAAGGCAAAATAGATTTTTTATATTGTTGCATATGTTGTTAATTAGTTATATTAGATGGCTCTCATATCGGCTTAGCTGCAAAAATTCATCATCTTACCTAATTATTCAAAATTTCAAAAAATTTCAAATTTTCAGGTTCCTTGCAAGATTTAATAAGTGAATAGCGATTAGTGCAAACGTTTGTTAAATAACAAATAAGTGTTCAATATCATAAGGATTCTGAACATTTCCAAATTTTGAAAACAAAAATGAAAATGATTATCAACAACTAAGTTTCTCATAAAACAATCTAATGTGAGTATTGGGGCTGTATACGTTTGTAGGGTCCTTGTTAATCACTTTGAACGCAATTGTCGTGCCCAAAAGTACTACAAAATTTGTGGCATCTTCAGGGCATAGTAGTATCTAGTATTATAGTATCTCCAGTTAAAAACAATAAAAAAAGCAAGGCACAAGATTACGTTTAATTTTCACCGTGACCTTGAAAATTTCAAATCTACCTTTTAATTTCTTTGTTTCTGCATTATAACCTCATGATAAAAAACTTCCCCAAAAATTACCCTTCTAAATTTAACTTTAGTTATTACTAAATTAAAAAGTCAACCGTAAATTTGCTTCTTATGATCCTAATTATTTTTGGCATTGATTGATCTGCTCTAGATTCAGTGCAAAACGAAACCAATTTTCAAACCTATCCTACTTGTCACGCACACTCTCCGTCTTTATTAATTAAAATTTCTAGTCAATTCTGGTTAATTGCCTATACCTACTTTTCCAGATGCAATATAATTTCGAACCGATAACATCTTAAGTTCAACATCTAATGTTGTATCCTGTATAGTGAAAATCCCGTAATGAATGGTATAATGTACTACTGCCTAAAAGAAAATGGCGTTACTTGACATTCCCGCTGAGCGGATGGTAAATATAAAGGAGAAGGTAGGGAGATGATAGGATAAGGAGCTTATGAACATAGATGTTGTCATGAAGCAGGCACTACAGACTATCAGTAACATTCCCCTGTTTTACAGGCCTAGTCCACAAAGGGAAGACACCAACCAGAAATCAGCATCCGCCTGATAACTGCAGGTGACTCTATGCAAATGAGGGTAGTTTCTAAGTTCTGACAGACTGTAGGGTAACATATCGGCTAATTTCCGTATCTTCTGTCTATGTATTCTGATCACGGATATACGGGCATACACAAGGCCAGAGACAATGTAATTTCTTAAGGACAAAGCCAACAGTGAAGACTTTTCTAGGAATTTGAACCCCCGTTAATCATGCTGGCTAGTGGCTAATTTAGACTGAAGCTCTAACCACTAGGCCATATCCCGGCCAAGTGCTTCGTCTCTAAAGGGGCCAAACACTAAAAACAATAAAAGCAAACTATGCAAAATGGCAGCCATTAGATATTCTGTCTGGTTTAGACTCGTTTTAAGTTTTTATGCCTACACGTGCATTACCGTCATTTTCGTGATGAAGAACCAGTTATTGCGGGAACTCCGCCAATTTTCCAATATTCTTGATCAATGAAACCAGTTTGCAAAAGAAATTTTTTTAGAAAAAAAAATTATCTCCTGTTGTAAGGCTTCCCCGGCATTTGAGCTAATTTAATTATGTTGATAATTAGTATCAACACAAAAGTCACCGCTGTAACCCATGGGTAAAGAATGTCTATCTAAAAGTTGAAACGACAGGGTTATCAAACGATTTTTTATGTAATTCTTCTTAGACTTTTTTTTTTCTAATTAGGTGAAGCCTAGCCAAAAAGTCCGTCCAATGACATGAGCACCCGTAAGAAATAATCCGATCAGCATTCTTGTACCAAATTTTTCTTGAATTTCTTCGTGAATTGTACACATGCAATTGAAAACACTTATCTAGGGCCGTGGAAATAGCAACAACAAAGACGTTTTTCTCGACTAATCAGGGATTTGAACATACCTTCTTATGCGAACTAGGTGAGAGACGAACACTGTTACCAGTTGTCCACCTCGGCAAGAAACGCAGTTTCTTAAGGACAAGCCTGTCCTAACGCGAGCTGATTAGGTTATTATTAATTAACTTAAAAATTATTTAGTTAAATACTGTCACAAAGGAAACATATGCTTTGCTTCACCTACTGTTTGATGGAACTGTTTCACAACTATTTGGTGTGATCCATTTATCATCCATCCATTTTTTATATAGTCATGATTTGTGTGTTAAAGTCTTCCACAAATTTAATATCATTATTTATTGTGCACATGCACCCAACATTATTTTATAATGCTTTTATACATATATCTTGGTAGATCCTGTTGTCACATACCAAGTCGAGTTGGTGTAGTGGTCAGACCGCCCGACGGTGGTTCGAGGTCGTGGGTTCGAAATCCCTAATCCTGGCGTGTATTTGTAAGATAGGTTTTTGAGACTGCACAATCAGGAGATATGAAAATAAGGCGTTTGCACAAACCAATTTGTCTAGGTAATGCAATATTTTATGTTAGTAATTTCAAATTATTTTCCAAAGTGTGTTAAGTCGTTTTAGAACGTTTTGTTCTAAAATTCCTTTCTTTGTTATTAGTTTTTGTGTCGTTTTCATTTAATTAGTCTATTACCTCCATCCCGTGAACATTTCAATTCCGAAAGCCCTAAAGCCCGGCTTCTCCGTAGCTCGGATGCTTTGTCACTGCCCTAACACCAAAACAAATTTCCCTTAAAGTACTTTCTAACGAGACCCAATCACAGACAAAGAAAAGCAATAAGCACGGAGACATGTACTCGTCACCAACCAATATTGAAGGTCGTATGTCTCCCACTTCATCTATAACTAAACAACTTCAGTCGGACTTTGATCCCTAAGAAGTATTCAAATCTAAATTTGGTTTTTGAAAAAAAAAAACCAAAACATTTTTAGACGTTTTTAGACATTTTGAAAATGCTACTGACAGTTTTTTGTTAACTGTGGCTACGTTCACTTCTTGCAATTCAAAGCAAGAAAACTTAAAATGAGCGAAGTTTAATGATATAAGAACAGCAATTACAATTTGTAAATGATTAAGATTTCCTCATCCTTCTTCCAATTGGACTCCACCCGAATTCCGTTTCTCAAATTATTGCACAGCATTACAGTAGGCTAACCGTATGACTTTGTTGTAATTTTACTTATTAAGTAGGGTGTCAGCTACTTAATGGAAATGTCCTGTTTGTTGTCCATCTGTCAGCCGTCCGTCTGTCCGTCCGGTTTTGCCATAACTTTCGAACGGGTACCTTCTTTTAATTCTTTTTTCCACTACGGGTTTTAGGGGTCAAGGGGGAGGCCAAGTTTGAAGATGGAGCAGAAGGGTCTTACCCTTCATCCTAATTTTGACAACCCCCTAAATGACCCTCGAATCTGAAAACCGGATTTGTTTTAAGTTTTGCTAGTTTTGCATGAAACCAAAGTTATCATGGTTACAAGAACCAAACTGCCCAAGATATCCTTATCTTGATGACCACCTAAATTACACCTAAAAAAATAGAAAAATAGTTTTTTTTGGGGGTTTTACTAGTTTTGCATGAAACGAAAAGTTGATGCTTTCAACAACCTATGTGACCCCCGACCCCCGTGTTAGTACAGTATGCCACTTGATTTACGTGCGATTGCAACGGTGAACGGTGGACGAGGCTTAAAAAGAAGCGGGGTATTACAGACGGTCTTTTATAGTCGATGGATAAAACCATATTGCTAATAATCTTCTTTCCAAACACATCCGTCAGTTATCTTTACAATAATAATAACCACTAGCCGTAGTTGTCGCTTCGCGACAACAATATTCGGCTAGGCTGTGTCAATTCGTCTATGTAATTAGTAATTAGACTCCGAAACAAATCATAAATAAACTAAAAAAATAGTTAAGGCTTTCTCCTTAAAAATGACATTGAACCAAATCAAATAGAGAAAACCAAAACATTTCACTCGACCAAACTAAACTACTCGCTAAGCTATGATTATTTTAAACAATTGATACTTCCTATCTAATTCATGAAGTTTTTTTTACAATTAATTAGCGTACCGGTTGACTAATCCATAACTCCTACAACCGATGTTTGCGGTATCACATACAAACTGATCTACACTAAAAACTTAATAAAACGTTAACCTAAGTTAACTTAATTAATAAACATTTAAACTTAAAATTAAACGTAAACACTCGTTACTCTTTGTGCAAAACAATTAAACCAATTCAGATTCAACACTGCTAAAATAAAACGTTGATTTGATTTAATTACTTTCTTTATTATTGGTATCCATTAAGAAGCTTTGAAAACAATAACTAATCTAAGCGAATATTAACAAATCAAACTTACGTATAAGGTGGTACATAAAATAATTAAAAATTTTAATTGATGTTAGTACATGAAAATGCTGACAAAATCCACTTTTAAAAGAAAGATAATTTAAAAGATTCATATTAAGTCCAACTCTTGTAGGCCAAGTGGTTAGAGCCTTGAGCTCTAGCCAATGGACGGGCACGGGTTCGAGTCCCG
>JAQFYP010002160.1:0-13371 GCA_034694865.1 Bilobella braunerae | reverse complement strand
GGAATGTAATTGCTCTAATGGCAAAACCGTCCACACAAGCATATGTGGACGGGAATGCGCATGCGCAACTCTCAAAACTTTGTTTTTGTTCAGTATCAATTCAGCCGTCAAGGAGGAAGGTCGTCTTCCCCCGTCCTATAGGACGGGTTCATACTCTAGTTCTCAAATAAATGCTAAACATAAACATATGTCAGTTACAATGTGTCCACTACTGACTAGACGTTTGATTAGAAATTTAATCTTTTATGGTTTACTCTGAAGGATACTCCATTTTAATGTTGGAGTGAATAATTTCGTTTTAGCTCCAAAACATTTTTTTTGTAATTTCACTTCACATTTCACAATTATGTAATTTTGTAATTGTATTCTAGTCAAATACGAACAAGTAATTTTTGAATTTTTATTTTACATTGAAGAAATTTGCAAACTTGCAAATAGTTATATCCAAAAGTACGCTAGTGTATTATCAAAGAATTTATTTATGCTATATGTTTTATTATTTTAAATAATCAATACAGGAAAGTCTTTGCAAAAATTCAAATAAGAATTTAACAATTAAATAATCGGAATAACTTACCAGTTAGATTTACACTTTACACTATAACAACGCACTACACTAAAAGTCAGAATGAACGGTTACTTGAAACGTATCATATTTCAATTATATTAATACAAATCTAGTATAAAACCCATATCATATGACGGACGTTATAACAGCCTTAACACGAGCGATAAATTGTGACTTTTTTTTTGTCTAACATGAATCGGCATATCCATTTACGCTTATTCAATATGCCACAATGACGAAAAGTTTCCATCTATTACTTATCAGTTGTTGTAGTATTTACAGTTATTATTTTATTATTTATTTTATTATTATATTTTTCAGTTATTATTTCAAATATTTACTTTAGTTTTAAAATTATTTCATTTCAATTTCAAGCATACTTACCCTGAGTACTTTTAGTGATTTCCTAATAATAAATTGTAGGAGTTTGAATCTGACCTGTGGACTTGGAAAAATTTACGATTATTTGGATAAATTACTATGTTACATTATTATTATTAGCATTAGACAATAAAAAATTGTATTAGGTTTTGGTTTTTTAGGCAAAACTACAGACTGAAGCAGTTAATTTCTGATTGGGTGCTTATCACAATTATTGAAAAGGTGATTTACAACTGTTGTCAAAACCATGTGACTGCATCTTCCAAAGTCTCTAACGATGGAGTTTCCCAAATACAGTTTGAAGCCATACTATGCAACTGTTTTTTTAGCTAAACAATTAACAAAGTTTGTCATTTTGACGAATTTTCACAATCTTTATCTCGAATGCCGTAACGTTCAAACTAGTAGACTTGATTTTTTAAGCTAATAAAGCTTTCATTTGGATGCCGATGTGAGAAAATTTCCTATTGTGTGGGACAGTTTCCTAAATAAAAACCTTTGATTTTTTGTGGCTTGTTCTGAGAAACCAGTTGTGGTGGATTCTATTGAAAGAATCTTATATTCATATGTAAGGAATTCTGCGAAATAAGTAATTACACAACTCCTCACCTCCCATAACTCTTTTCAATGATATTAATTTCATAGTAATAATTTCATTTAATAATAATTTCATCATATTTATTTCATAATAATTGTCATTTTTTCCCTGTGCGTTCGTCCCTTTGTAGCATTTGCACGTCAAAACTACGATTGCATTCCAGTATTACAGTTTCACTTCAAAACCAAAACATGCACCTGTAGGATTCAGACATACCGACCCTTCTCCGTAATTTTGACAACACCTAAATTACCCCTAACGCCAAAAATTTGTTTTTGCCGTAAGTTTCTTGCTGGTTTGTATTAATAATAATCTGATTTTGTCAGTGAAATGAACGTAGGTGATTAATCGATGTGTGACGATGAGTAGTATGGAAATTCCAAGATCAGATGCTTCAATTAACTGATGATCGACTTAGCAATTGGATCCAATTGAATTGATTATTTAATAAACGTTTTAGGAAGATTGACTGATTTAAATTACTACTTGAATGTAACCTGGACTTCTCCTCTTGACTCTCAGAATTACACTAAATTATATGTTTACAAAATGTCTGACAACTGCTTGGGTCCCTATCAGTTCAGATCTGAACTACTACGGTCTGAACAATGGAACTTATTCATTTAAGGCTAATTGTTAAAATAGATTATGTACCCGAAGTAAATAAATTAGAAATAGAAATAATGTTTATGTTTGCCGCTGCCTATTGCTTTGGCTTAAAATAAGAATACTGACACAATCGTCAGGTGGCGCATCGTTCCAAACAGTCATGGTGTGTAAAAACGAACTACATGAAAATGATGAATATGAATATTTTTTCTTGAAGTCAAGCGCGTAAATGGATATTCTATCCTACCTATCTTTCCTTTCTTTTCAAATATGAAGCCTTATATACAGAAACAAAGTGGAAAGGAATTTTACGTAAAAAAAAAAACAGCAGTTTTATTTCAATTAAAAATTACCTTGAAATGCAATGAAGTCGAATTTGCGGCTTTGAGCAACCGTTCGGGTTTCTATAGTTTAAAAATGGCACGAATCGAGTCCCGGTATGATAGTTTGTTCGTTTTAAAATAGGCGTTTTCAAAATATTTACTTTCTCCAACAGGATCGGTGATTCGATTATGAATTATGATTATGAATAGGTATTTTTTTTTAAATTGACTTCATGCTGACAAAGGTAAAACTGAAATTTTGCAACTTTCGTTTTCAGTCTGGATCAAGTTCCACGTGACATTTTCCTGGAAATTTTGATCCACTTTGGCATTCGCACTTCCTCTGCAATGCTGATCCGGCCTAGTTTTTATTGCCGTACTTTTCTCTATCCACTGTTTGTAACGGTTGCACAAAAACTCTCTTATACCCGACATTTACTTCTCGCTCAGATCCCACAGATTGGCATTTAAAATAAAAAAAATTTTTTAATTTTTTATTATTTTAAGTTTTAAATTTTTTTTTAAAGTCAAATAGGTGAACATTCGTTTGCTCCTGTTTGACCCTTTCACTTGACTCCAAACCCGAAACATCGGGTATGGGCATCCTGTTCTTGTTTTAGAGCATTTTTCGCAACGCTGTTCTGTTAAACTTACCAAATTAGAACTGATTAAAATGGCTATTTACCCGAAAACCCCTTGAAGACTCGACCACTGCGAGTGCGAGGACGAGTTAGCTAATCAACATTGAATGCATAAGGGATGCCCATCTCTGGCGCTGAACGAAGTGTAGGTAACTTTTTGTGAGACCATCTCGGCCACTTACGCAAGGAAGCAGCCAAATATGGAAAGGAGTACACTTAATCAAGACGAAAGCGTGTGTGAAAAGTGGTATTTTTTCAATTTTGTTGAATTTTTTAATAAATTAATTTGTAGCTCAACGGTGAAGACAACGTGCGGCTAACAACTAGAGCTTCCCGAGTTCAATTCGAACCGCCTTCCATTTATTTTACCTTTTTCTTACAATTTTTTATTCTGATTGAGTCGGTGAATGAATACTAGCCAAATATGTCCATTCTTTGACAAATGTGCCCTTAATTTTTTTAGACTTCAATTTTCGATTTTTCTTATTAACTTCTTTTCTCTTAAACTTTTTTTGACCTGTATTGAAAAGGCCTCGAAAATTTGAACAGGGGCCCTTAAATAGATTTAAGTTACCTATAACCCAGGATAAATTGTGCTCTTACGACTCTCGGTGTCAAATATGCGATGCCGAATTTTGAAAATGAAAATAACACGTGACATTTTATTTATTTTTATTTTAATGCGCCTTCTTCCGGAAAATTGGATAAATTATTTAGATTAAACTTGTCAAATTAATTACTTTAAAGTTAGGCAAGAAGCTAAGGGCAAAATGTATCAAAATTTTGAATTAAATTATAATTCAGAAAAAAATCAGTTCTTGAACAAATAGTGAGGATCTCGAGGTGGCTCGCCAGGCAGTTGCAATTTTCCAGCAAGGCGCTGCTTCCAAAAGCTAAAAAATAAAATAAAAGCAAACATTATTTCAGGTCCCAAATTATTTCATTTCGCAATAAATTTCCATAAAAACAACGTCAGTTTTAAGAAGTACTCGGATTACTCACTGTGTGTCATTGGCGTACTCCCATGCTTTGTGCTGGAAGTCAGCCATGCTCGCCGTGTACTTGACCCAGAGGTCACATGATCCCAGAGTCGAGGTCAACACCCTCTCGACCCGCCGCATCTTGATCAGTACCTCCAAAATGTCCTCTGCATCCTGCTCCTCCTTGCTCTTGCTCTCGTCTGGCTCGAAGGGGAGCTCAGGCCATTTGACGTCCAAATCGAGCCAGGCTTGGCGCAGACCTCGAATTTCCTCCTTCTTGTCCGCTTCGTATGCGCTTGCTGGAATTGCCCCGGTAACGTTAGCGCTTAAAGCAACGGCGTTGCCTTGGAGATTGTATGATTTGGCAAAGGCAATGAAGTCCTTGCGAGCGGACTTGTAGCCCTCCTTAACGAGCGGGTGATCTTTGACCTTTTTCGTGAGGATGACCTTTTCACCGTTGGGCTCGTCGTCCAAGTCAATCACCATTCGATCAGAGGAGTGGGCCATTGTTCACCAAATGTTATACTGTCACAAATTGTGAAGAGTGATTGTGAATCACAAACTGATAAGATCACAATTGATGAAGCAAGTTACCGCTTTCTAACGTAGTTTTGGTGAAGGTTGCCTCAACCTGACTTATAGCGAGTTAACAAATTCGTTGAAAATGTTTTGGTGTCGTTGTAAAAACGTTTTTTAAAATAGGTTTTTTTTTAAATTCTAAAGAAGCGAGTGATCGGACTACTGTTTCGAAAATCAGCTGATTGAGTAAAAAGGCATCGAAGCTCGGCATCATTTCATGCGCTAGGCGTAAAAGAGAAAATGCAGATCTCGGCACGTTTAGCTCAAATGATTGTTTAAAAAAGAAACATTGTTTGAAAACAATAAAATAATTAAAAACTACAATTTTAAAGTTTGTTTATTTTTAAGTATGTAGCCGTCGCCCGTACCTACCTCACTCGAACTACGCTTCACAGTGAAATTCTTCAAAATTCTTTTAAAAAATATAAAGAACAAAGTTAAAGTGTGTTAATTGAGGATGTAGAACTCTTGCTGCTAACTTTTTGTATAAGTGTGCCTATATTGTGTGTATAACGTTTTCTGTGCCATGCTTAGTTCACGTTTGTAATGGAAACGGCGCTGCAGCGACCGCTCTTTCGCTTAAAATAACCTCACTTAAAAGTTGATATTTTGAAGAATTTCAAAAATTTAGGTACGTATGAAAGCATTGGTCGTGTTTGAACACTTAAAGCGGCTACATTGAGGGCATATTTGTGTTAAAAATTATTTTTCTTGCAATGGTTATTTCTATTATTTAAATTTATGAGTTTTTATTGTTTACAAATTATTACTATATAGGAAACACAGTTGGGGGTGATTGGTATGTCGTCAGGCATTTTCTTCACGGTGTTCTTTTCGTATTATTTAGAACAAGATCCCGATGGCCTAATGGTGGTAAATGGTGCTATATACTTTATCCTTGCATGTTCGAGTCCTACAATCTTCAATCTTTTTTCTACTTTTAACAATAAACTTCAAATGGCTGAATAACGTCACATGAAGTTTTAAAAAGTACAAAGTGGTATGAAAATTAAAAATGCAGTAACTTTTTTAATTTCTTCGATTTAAGTGGGAAATTCTGCCTAGGAAAAAAGCTTGGTATCAATAAAATGTACTCCCGTCTTATGACGGGCTGCTTGGCTAATTTTAATTACCACGTTAGTTACTACGTTTTCCAACGTAGTAACTTGATTTTGTCCTAATTCACCCTAGTAATGCTGTAATGTGTGCGTAACGCTTTCGCAAAAACTCCCTTGCACCCGACTCTTACTCTCGCCAAGCTCCACAGATGGGCACTTAAAGTAGGAATTTTTTCTCAGCAGAAGCAAGTGGACGGGAATACTAATGCAGAGTTCTCAAAGGCCTTTTCCCTTCAGTCGCTTTCAAGAGAGGGGAGGGACGTGCACGGTCAAACAAAAAGTCTCCGTTTTATAACCAGTTCAAACACGCACATTTAAATAAATGATCCCAAGTTAGTAAGTGGTGAATTATGTTTAGTGAAATCAACTATCAGGGAAAAAAATTGACTAGGCCCTTTAAATCGTGAACAGTGGCATTACCGCACCACGGCAGTAAAGTTTGGCTTTCAGAAATTTAGGTGATGAAGACTAGCCATTTCTTCCGGGGCTAGTTGCCCGGTGGTTAAGCCCTCGATGCTTCTCCACCGTCAACCTGAGATCGAGATCCAGCATCTCCTTGGAGAAAAAGTGCTGGACTCCATTACTCTTAGATAAACTTGCTAAAGGACAATAAGCGTCCACGCTCCAGAGCTAGCAAATGAGAAAACAACACTATTATAAGAGTAGTCTCTCGACTGCTAGTTTATCTAAAAAATTTGCATATGCAGACTGATGGCGTGGACGCGTAAGTCCAACCAAGGATTTCCTGAAGGGAAGAATCCTAACTCTCTCCGTTAATGCGCCTGGGATGTCGATAGGATGATTTAGTTGTGCAAATTATCCTGACATCCAACACATGTGCGGAGATGATGGAAAGGCCATGGCAGTGCATCTTATGGAGTTAATGCAATAGGCCTTTTCTGTGGCCTGAGCGGTGTGGGTAGAAATACCCCTTCCATTAAAATACACACATACAAGACTAGTAGTAAACAATTTAAATTTAAATCCAGAATAAATTGAAATTTTCACGTAAGATTAACAATTTATAAGAGAAATCAAGGGGTATGGTGATACGATGCTAATACTATGAGTTTATTTGTGTTAAATCCACTTGAAATGGGAATATTTTCAATGACATGAAGATAAACCATAATCTTGTTGTGTTTTTTTTGCACATGTCCGTGGATAAGCGCATTAGATAAAAAGAGGTCAGGCTTGTGGTAAGACTCCTCTAAATTTACCAATTAACAAATATACGCTTCCATGACATAAGCCAAGGAGCAGCCAAGAAAATTAACCAAGAAAGGAAAAGTTAACAAAGGAGGAATTTTGCACTTGCCAGACACAAATTCTAACAATTACAGTAAAGTATCCCTTAAACACTAAGAAAAGTTAGACAGCATTATATTTTCCACTCAAATATCAAGTTTAGTGACAAGTTCCCTGGAAACATACATTCCCATGTCGTTAACAATAGCCATCATAAGTTTGATCACAATTATACTCACTCTTATTTTACACTTTCGAAACAGTAAACGGCCAAAAGGATTTCCACCAGGTAAGAAACTTTTGTTCAAAAATAGTGAGTTTACGTTTTGCTTAATTAGAATTTTATCTTTTACAAAGCATTAGTTATCTAGTGTATAATTAAGTGAAACAGGTTTCGGCTAGGCTAAAAATGTTGACAGAAATGTGATTTAAAAGTTTGTTTGAAAAGTTTTTAAATTGAACTTTTTTGGTTATGCAGGGCCTACTCCACTACCAATTGTGGGAAATCTCCATCAAATTGGACTTGAGCCATACAAGAGTTTTGTAAAGTTAGGAAAGAAGTATGGTGACATTTTTTCTATTGATTATGGCTCATGGCGCTCGATTGTCATCAATGATCTCACATTACTGAAGAAATGCTTGAGTGACCCTGCGTTTTCTGGTAGACCAAAATTTAGAGTATTTTTGGAAAGGAATGGACCACATGCCACGTATGGCCGGGGAATAATTGTGAGTGAGGGACAACGCTGGGTTGAACAACGTCGATTTGTACTGAAAAACCTTCGAGATTTTGGATTTGGAAAAAGTTCTATGGAAGGAATCATACAGGAGGAGGTTCAAGAAGTTATTGAAACGATGCGTAAAACCATCGGGAAGCCATTCAAGACTCGAGGATTATTTAATATCGGCAAGTAGACATTTAAATAATTATAATACTTAAAATATTAATTGTAATATTTCAGCCGTTGTAAATTCCATTTGGAGAGTGTGCACGGGCGTTCGCATGTCGCATACAGATCCCAAATTGGTAAAACTTGTTGAGGACATTATGGCGTGAGTGTATTTGATTTGAACGTAGTGTGTAATCATAAAACAGGCACTTTTAACTTTTGTAGCGCGTTCTCAGCGGCATCGCCCCTCGTCTTCTTCTTTCCAATTTTGACAAGAATATTTCCAAGGCTATCAGGATTTGTCGCCTTAATGAATGGAGCCAACGAGATGACTCAATTTGTCACCAAAGAATACGATGCTCACAAACGAACATTTGTAGCTGGAGAGCCACGTGACCTCATGGATGTTCTAATTGAAGAGGTAGCAAACACAACGGATGTGTCTTCTTCCTTTTACAAGACAGAAGGAGGTAAATAGTGGTATAACCATTAGTATGTATGTTTTTATTAGTTAGTATATGTTGCACGTATTAGTGTATTTCTTAATATGTTTCACGCATTATTATGTATGACTTAGTTGGTATGATTTACGCTTTAGTATGTAGTAATTTGCAGTAATTGTCTTTATTTCTAGAGGCCAGTGTAATTAAATCTCTTGAAGATTTATTTTTGGCTGGATCTGATACGGTAAGTCATTCTTTTGTTGACCTAATATATTATTAACTGACAATGCATATCTACGAACATTTAAATTTGGAAAATGCTGATAGTTCTTTAATGTTTCAGTCGATTGAAATAATTTTTAACACTATAACCAAAGTTTATTAGATAACATTATAGCAATGGAAATGTAAAAAAAATATAATACAATAATTAAACAAAAGTTTGTTGTACAAGACATTTGGGTTGCACTGAAAACGCACTAGGTATTGTATGAACTATGATAAAAATTTAAACATTTTAAACATTTAAAACATAAATTGCAATATTACAGACCAGCACTACACTTTCCTGGATTTTCTTGTTTTTGGCCTTATATCCAGAAATACAACAAAAGCTGCACAAGGAGATTGATAGTGTTATCGGACAATCGAGGCTACCTGGATTAATAGACCGTCAAAGAATGCCTTTTGCAGAATGCATTTTAATGGAATCCCTTCGATTCGTGTCACTTGTGCCCTTATCAATTATGCACTGTGCAACTGAGGATGTGAACATTGGAGGATACAGTATTCCAAAGGGAACTGTACTCACTCCAAACTTGTACGCCGTTATGCACAACGAACAGATTTGGGGAGACCCTGAAAATTATAGACCAGAAAGGTTTCTCCTCCCAAATGGAACAGTGAACAAGTCACATGAAGCTTTCCTTCCATTTTCCTATGGAAAGCGCATATGCATTGGTATAAAAATATTAACTCAAGAAATTACTTCGACATAAAATTGTAATTTACAAAAACCATTGTTGACGTTGAAATATTACTGTGTAAAAATTTTAGGCGAGAAGTTGGCGAGAGACGAAGTGTTTCTTTTTACAACCAGGTAAATTGTTTATATTATGTAGTCAACATGTTTCATCGGCAACAAATAACTAATTCTATTCATTCATTGACATTTTTTTATTCTAGTTTATTCCAACGTTTTCATGTAATGATGAATCCAAGGTGTGCCATACCGAGCCTCACACCCAAAGCAACTTTCGTTCTCAGCCCAAACGCACATGAACTGATACTTTCTGATCGCACTTGATTTTCAGTTAGTTCGAGTCACATATCAAAGGAGAAAACTGTATTACCGTAAATTCTCAATAAGCATCCCAAGAACATCTTTTTCAAAATAAAGCGGAACCTTTGTCTTAAATACATTACATCATTAATAGCAAAAGCGAGCTAGCACTAATGGGATATGAGAGGAACGGTTTTTGTGGGACTATTAAAATCGTCCTATTTCAGGTCACCTTACGCATATTCCTTTCTTTGCCTTTCTTTAAATGTAATTTTGAAGGGTAATGTCGCTTCGTAAGATGACGCGTATCAACGACGGAAATGTCGTGTTATATCTCAACGGCATAATTATTTCGAAATATTATTCAAACTATGAAGAACAAAAACTTTTTTTTATGATTTTCAAAGTTAATTACAAAATTTCTGATTTGCTAATTACCAATATATCTATACTATAAAATCGACGGTAAATCATAGTTTCCGTCTTGTTTTCATTGTTCAGGATCAAATTGTTTTTCCTTGTAGTAAACGGTATTGCTGTCAAAATTTGAAACCATTATTTATTGCTTTGTCAACGGTTTCTATGCCTGTGGAGGGTAAGGGTGCTGATACATTAGAAGTGAAGTTGCCTAGATATGCGTTGGTTAGTACGAGGCAAGTCAAAACTACAGGTAAGAACACACATTTAAAAAGTAGCTGATTTTTAATCACTATGCTTACGAATTGACCGTAGCACATGGGTATCAAAGTATTGGCATATGAATGTTTGGTGTGGACGCATTCCACTATAAAAGAATATTTAACCAAATTATTACAAACTTTATTACTATCGAAGTTATTAACAACGAAAGTAACGCAGCTCTTCCTCTGAGAGTAAACCATGTGCTTCAATAATTGTAGTGTATCATTATTAGGTAGAATAGCTTTCCTTCGTCTGTATGTAAATCGAGTCAGCGGTATATTCCACAATGACTCGTCTGAGTTAGATGGATTTTCCAAGAGGAAATGTTGCATTTTTCAAAAGCTTCCAAAGTATTGCAATTTAGAGTAGAGAAATTGTAGAATAGTAAAAAATAGTCGTTAAAATATACATTTGGAAAGCGGCTGTGTATGCAACGGATTTAATTTTTTTTTTAGAAAAGATTTTGACTAATCATACCAAATAATTTATCATATCGGTATCTACAACAAACCCTGTATTAGTGCAAACGAATACGAATCTCTAGCATACACAGTAAATGTTTACCTACGTGCAAAAATTCCAAGGTAAATTTATAAGAAAATAGTTTCCCTTAAAGCTATAGCGCAAGTTTGGATAATAGCATTGTAATGGATATCTACAGCTTTCCATGTATACATTTTGCATTGTAATAATTGCAATGATGTCCTTGAAGGAAAAGTTTTATTTATGAAATTTCTACTGCGGCAATACAGGCTAGTTTGGCGAAACTTATATCAAGTAAATTTAAACAGCAAACAAATTAAAATTAAGTAAAATATGACGTCCAGAGTGCTTGATGTATCAAGCGGAATCTTTTTGTGTAACCATTAAAATTTCCATAATTCCTCATGTTCCTCTCCCTGTTAGAAAATTACTCCATGTAAAAGGCATACCTATGCTAGGTCACTTATGCATTCTACTTTTAGACAATACTACTATTTTTATTGAGGAAACTCCATAAAATAGCGATTTGTACTACTATGAGAAAATACAAAAACTAAAACCAAAACATTTCTGTTTTTTATGGAGTGTTCTCCGGTCATGGAGGCATGGTTGTTGATAATTGTAATACATGCATAGATCAAATTTTGTATCAATGAAAATAATTTAATACTAGCCAAAAAGCCCTGGCTAGGATAAAAGGTTTTTAATTTTAATATCTGGATCCTCATGGAAACAATTCACCACTGAATTCTGTTTAAGGAATAAACATGGTTAGTTACATAACAATTATACATCAGGAAATTCCGAAAAACAAACAATTTTCCGAATTTAAAAGTCATTTGGGGGTCGAGAAAGGTGAAACTCCCGTGACGCAGGAGGAATTTCAAGTGCAACTGTGGTTTTGGAATGAAAATGCAACCGTAAGTTTGAAGAGCAATTGTTATTGCAAAAACACGGACGTACGGATGCTCAGAAAAATAAGGCAACTACAATAGAGAATACTATTTTCAAAGTTGACAATCGATAATGATTTTTCATTAGAAGGCACATGTATCTGTATTACGGTAATGTCTGGGACACTAATATATAATTAGTTTACTTACAATAAACCGTTGCAAACGCACGTAACGTAAGTAGCGTATTGGACTAGTGTAAGTAGACTCTCCGATTAAAGATACAAAAACACCGATTTTTCGGTCTTGGGGGTCAGTTAGGGGATCATGGCAATGATGGAGAAAGAGTTAGGGGACACCGGGTGATTGGTGCCATCATAATTCATAACTTCTAAAAATATACAAAATTTGCAGAAACCAGGAATAACCAATTTTTCGGCTTGGGGTCATTAGGTGGTCGTCAGATTGAGAGGACAAGGTCAGGGGTCACCTGAATAATTGAGAACATCATAACATTTAGTTTCACGCGAAATAAATGGAATAAAAAATGAAAAAACAAACAATTTTTTGGATTTGGGGGTCTTATTCGGGGGTCATGGCAGGGAGATCGGGGTCAGCTGGGTCCTTAGGACCATAATAACTTTTCATTTAAAACAAAACGATCAAGAAACCGAAAAAAAAACACTTTTTGCATATGCTGGTCACTTTGGGACTGACTTGACCCTAGAACATTATAAAAAAAAAACAGATTTCAAAAACCTTAATCCGTTTGAGAGTTATCGCGCAAACGGACAGACAGACAGACAGACAGTCTCTTCCCATAAGGTAGCTAGTACGCTACTTAATAACTAATTTTAAGTAACACGTGACAGTGACAAGTGAGAGTCTGGCGCCATCTTGGACGAGATGAGTTACGGGGGCCAATGTAACTTAGGTGAAGCCCACAAGAGCGACTTTCGTTGGGTTCCTGGTTCTTGGCCTTGTTCACTCTAAGTATTGAATTCCTGCTACTGATAGGTTATTGATACAGAATAAAACTACGTAATGCTAGAGGAACCTGTCCAAGGCAACTAAAGTCCAATGAGAAAATTCACACGACATCAGATTCTAATTACAGAGCCTAGTTTAGATTGTATATTACTCCTTACTTGTGACATATGTACATTCACTACAGGGACCCTCATGCTTTCCAGTTGATGATAGAATATGTCGTTTTAAGGAACACAATTCAACCATATACAACACACTGCATAATTCGAAGGGCACTCGGTCTTCAAAATCGTGCAGCCCAATCTTTTTCGACAACATAACCAGTCGATATACTGGTATTTAAATTTTCTGTAATTAGATTATCATAATATTAGGTTCATTAAATTATGTGTCCTCAGCTGCATTCTCAGCATATTTTTGTACAATATAGATTATTTGCATCCTATCCGTTATATCTGTAGACAATATCTCTAAAACTCACTTTGCTTTTGCATAAGATTTGTAGTAGGCAAAAACATACGTGTTTTGTAGCAATACATTTAGACATGTTTCTTTTGATTCCAAGATTGATGATAAAAACAAATATCGCTAATGCAAGAGTAGCCACGAATACAATTGCTGTAGCAATCGCCATGTTGCTGTCCATACTTTGCGGTGTGAAAAT
>JAQFYP010002159.1:0-13374 GCA_034694865.1 Bilobella braunerae | reverse complement strand
CAAAAAGTTGAAACTCAGGGATGAAGCCCAACTATCCGAGAATAGTTTCACAAATAACGACCGGAGAATACCAGCCTCAGCGATTGAGCTATTGAGAAATGACCGTCGACACCGCTTCCAATTACCTTCTGATAAAAAATTATTTATGTTGATTTTCGCATTTTTCAAAATTATAAAAAAAAATTGTATAGAAATAGATTGAAATTTGTTCTAGTTTCCCGAGTTCTTTTTCTAACTGAGGGTTGCCTAAAAAGAGTAAAAATTTGATTAAATTTAACAATAGAATTATTACAATAAATAGCTTATCATAATATAAATTGAGTCGCTAATTATAAAGTATTTCATGGTTGTCACTAGGGTTATTTAATAATTTTTAAATAAATAACTTATTTAATAAAGTTATTTACTATATTTAAAATTTCGGCGACATTTTCAAATTTTCCAAGATTTTCAAAATATTGTTCTAGCGATGAAATTAATTAGTAATTCAAAAGGGAGACAATGTTACTACAAAGTTTACGTTCGTGAAGAAACTCGAACTTATCTTTAGATGTACAATTTCAACACATGAGATTTGAAAATAAAAATTTAAAGTAGCACAAAAGTGATCGTGTGAAAAAAAAAGTACAATTAGATTTTCGAAAAGACAATTTTTGAAATACGTATGAATTTTAAATATAACTAGAGTTTGACCTGAAAATATCATTTTGGGGTTAAGGGGTCATTTTCGCGTGAAGGGGCTCCAGGATCATCGTGACCAACATAACTTTATGTTTCATTTGTATGTATGTTAATGGAGGGGGTATTTCTACCCACACCGCTCAGGCCTCAATCGGGCCCGTTGCAGTAACTCCATGAAATTACAGGTGCATTAAAGAAGAAAGTTAGGATTCTTCCATAAGGAACTCCTTGGTTGGACTTACGCCACTATGCTATCAATCTGCATTTGCAGATTGTCCAGATAATGCACAGAGATAAAGCATCTCCCAGAAGAGTTCTTGTATCTCTTCTACAAATTTCCAGAGCATAGACGCTTTTCGTCCTATGGCACTTTTTTATTGGGCGGATCAGGATTCGATCCCAAGAAGCCAGTGGAATGAAACGACGTCCTAACCAACTGGCCCTCACGGCCCTTTATGTTTCATTTAAATCTAGACTAAATTATTAAATTCAATTTTTTTAAACAATTTTTCAAATTATTGTTTGCACATTTTTTTTTTCGAAATTTTTCGATTTGACAGGAAAGTTCAGCGATTGAGAAATGGGGGTCAGCGAAATAGTCGACACCGATTCCAATTCGTTCTAAATTTCAAAATTTGAAATTTTATTTTTATAATTGTTATGTACAATATAGTCGTAACTAAATTCGCTTGATTTTCAATATCACGAAAACCCGCAGAATTCCAGACGGTGTTGAAATTAGAATTATGTTATTTCACGAATCTGCAACAACAAATATTTCGCCATTTTTAATTGCATTTTGCCTGAAGTAAAATTAAGCTACAATTAAAATTCAATTATACTTAAAACTTTATCGCAATTCAAGTTTAATTGTAATTAAATGTTTATCGCAATTAAAATTTATTTGACAATTCAACAATTTTATAGTAATTCATACCAAGATAATGCACAAATTTCAGCATCCCGCCATTGTCATCTCGATTTCAAAATTTTAAAATCTTCAAATTTTTAAATTCAAGGCCGCTACATTTTCAATTTTTTTTCAGGCTGCAACGTTAAAGTTATGTCTATTTCTCTAATTCATGATTAATTAATAATTAAACCTTAACCGATAACGGTATAATATTAACATAGTAACGCAAAAGCGTTATTTTAATGGAAAAAATAATATTTATATCGAAAAGACAACGTTTTTGTAGCTTTTGTCCAACCTAACCTGAACCTGTAAACAAACATTTTAATGAGAATAATGTTTTTGAGCACTTTTTTAATGATGAGAATCCGATTTTGCCAATGTTTTTTTTTATATTTCAAAAAGTTTTAAATTCGGAACATAATTTACTTTGACTAGATTAAAAGACTAGATTAAAATCAGCACTCAGCAGCAATTGGCTTGGAACAAAATGACACTGAAAGTGAAGTGGACAAATTCAACAGCTGGTATAAGAGCAGAAAAATAAGTTGACGCTGGTGAAATTTTTTCGATCCTAATAGTTCCATGGCCGCCTTCAAATGTGAAGGGTTTCACCGTAAAAGCCACTGTTAGCGTCCCACAACCCTTCGAAAACGACGAGAACTCCATCTAGGTGGCTACTCGCCGGTCTGGAAGGAGAAGTGGGAGGGGCTAAGTCCTGTTAACTTTCCAGGAGCATCACGCCACCAACTCACTCTCACACACACTACTTCCCTGGGAGCAAGTCCTCATTCTTGAGGAGACTGCGACTGACCATTGACGAAGAAGGGCCTCTCTCCACCGTCGTTCTGTGCCTCAATTAACTTCAATTAGTTACTGTTCTGCTTGTGCAGAGCCACAGTTTTCCTCCTTCTTGTTAAATAAACCTTGGCCAAAAGGCCACTTGTACAGTGACCCTTGACCTCGAGTGTCCGTGACCTACGTCTGATTCTTGGAGCCCTAAGGGCGTACCATCGAAAGGTAGGCCCACTCTCTTTGCATTTAGAAGGGATCAACCTCCCTGCGGTAGGCCATCTCCCCGGTGCCCTTTTGTCCCTTTTCAGGTCACACGGCCCTTGACCCCTGACCTCTGACACGTAACCCTTCAAATGAATTTTTTCCCGGAGCAATGGAACTTCCAATCGCTGAATTTTCATTTTTTATGCAACTTTCCGTTCTCCGCTTCCGCAGTTCTCCGGAAGGGAGCTCATGCGCAGTTCAACGGTAACAATGAATGACGCAAGATTTTCAGCGTCAAAAGGAAAATACATAGACGATTGAAGCGATTCTTGTTTTCTGACTTTTCAATACGTCATCTGTGTCCCCGGCCAATTCCAGAGATTTTACAGTACGCTCTTTCGTGTCTTGAATTCTGATGACGTGGGTTGATGGTAATGATATGGTAATCCAGCGATGTAGAATACGTGACTCGCTTCATCGCAACAAATGCCACACGGCACATTTAACTTAATCAGTTAAATAATTAGCTAATTTTTTGATTGATGTATTGTTCCTTGGGACACTAGGTCCATGGAACACACTAATAAATTCTGAAAGAAGATTTACAAGTTTTTGTTGCAGAGTTCATTTTTAGGGAGATATAAGAGAATAGAGAGGGAGTATGACATTTTTTGGAATTACATTAGTCACCAATTTTAACAGTATTATTACCTTATAAACGTAACAAGTTTTCAAAATGTCTAATTGTTAGAAATAATTAGCTCATTAGCAATTAGTAAACTTTAACTAACCTTTCACTGATTAATTTAATCAACCTTCAATTATCTTAAAAATTGACATCGAACTAAATACCCCCATGCAAAATGCTTTTCTGTAAATGTTCGTTCAGGCAATTTTTAAAATCAGTAATCATTGTTCAAAATATTTTAATTTTCGAGTTAGAAAAAACATGAGCGCAAAGATAGAGTTTTTCATTTTAAATGTGGTTTAAAATTTTAGGTAAGTATAGGTTGCAACTTAGAAAGAAAAACCTCAAAAAAAAAATTTCACATTCATAAAGAAAATGCGATTGCAATATAAGCTATAAATTTACTCACAATTAAAACTTAAACACAATTAAAATTAAATCACTACTTAAATAATTGCATGACAATCCTCTAGTACAATTACAGACATTTCTTCAACTTGCCACCCTCTTTTTTTAAACCTTTAGCAAGTATAAGAAAGTTTAAAACGATTTTCAGCGTTACCGCCATTTGCATAGAATCAGCGATCCAAAAACGCTGGTTCAAGAATTCAAGAATTTCATTTAAGAATTCGGTAAAGCATTGCGTAAACAATTGGAAAACGACAATATTTGAGATTCAGCGCTCAATGAAAGCGGCGCACGATTGGTCTATTCAAATGCTATGAAAACTCAAATTAAAGTTAATTAGTTATTCATCAATTAGTAAGAAAATGATAATTGACAATGATGTAATTAAAATACTTAAACAATAAAAAACGTCACACAAAATGGGACAATTTCAACTTAAACTTTGTATAAAATAATTTAAATATTAAAAAAATGTGTCTAACAAAATTTTTATAAGAATTTTATCAGTTACATCTAGTAACTGATTTGTAATTATTTAATTATCGAATAATTAATATTATTCAAATCAATTTCAATTATGGAACGGTCGCATATAGCAGCTAGCTTGAGAGCAGAACTAATTGACGCTAATGGCAAATCGCTGAATCGCTCGAGACATTCCTTCGGTCCTAATAAAACCATGGTCACCTTTTAGTGACATTATTCCTGCAGCGATAGGGCTAAAACAATCGGAGTTGGATCAGGTAAATAATCAGCGTAATTTCTAGTGTCAGTGATCTAAAATTCAGCAATCCAGAAGCGGTGTCCACAATTTTTTTTTTTCAAAATTTCAAATTTTTAAGCTAGGAATAACAACATTTTCACATGAAATAAATCTGCAAAATTTCAGATGGCATTGAAATAAAAATTTGATTATTTCCCAAATCCAATATTGTCAAGATTTGAATTAAACTTTTACTTAAGAGTAAAATTTGTCAAAATTAAACAAGAAGTTATTTAATCACAATTAAATTTCAAATCCCAATTAAAATATTTGTGCTTTTACTGACTCACCGGGATATTTCACAAATTCCTTTATATTGCCGCTCCCGTTGAATTGTTAAAAAAAAAATTCAAAACTACATTTTCAATTCAATTTTTTCAAAATTTTAAAATCTTATTCTAAAAAACAGAGCAGAAAAGTTTTTGCATCAGCGTATTCCAGCGATTCAAAACGGCTGGTCCCGCCGTCATTGCTGCAAACTCATTTTAAATAATTTTAATGTTGACAATGATTAAATTCAAATTTTTCAAACAATATTTTTTAAACAGAACTTTCGAAAATTTATGTATACAAATTTTACGTAAAAACATTCAACTCAAATTTAATCATAGTTAAAACTCTTAATCTCAATTAAAACTTGATCACAATTAAAATTCAATCTCAATTAAAATACTTCATATTACCCCTCCCAAGGACAATTTTTTTAAGCCGCCACCTTCCAAATTTCGAAATGCTTTTTAAATTTTGTTAAAATCAAGACCACATTTGTCTGCTTTCGAAATTTTTAAAATCTTGATTTACAAAAACCTGAAAAGACGCTTTCAGCACCGTCCCGTGAATTTCTGATTTTTGGTAAGAATTGTAGTAAACTGGCGCTGAATATTTGTCGGAGTATTCCTACAGGAAGCTGGATTTTCAAGTCATAGTTTGACGCTGAATTTTTGCTTGAATGGTCGTTTGGCGCTTAATCGCTGCTGTACTGATATATACTTCCTACACGTATTTTTGGAAAGCGAGGATCACTATTTTAGCCTTCTGGAGTTGTGGTTGAAATTTTCTTCAAAATACTCAAGGTCGGAAGCAAAACAGCTGTTTTCACGAGCGCTTCGAATGCCTTTTCATTTACTGCTCATGTCAGCGCTACTTTTGATCGACACTGAATTTTAATTTTGACTATTCACTGGGCGGGCCTAAATAGCCTCGATACGCTGATTGGTCGAATTGTGCAATTTGCTGCAACGGGACACACCCGTAGCGTCTGCAAGTTGTTGACGAGTATCCAAAAGAAAAATTTCAAATTGATAGTTTTTAGCATTTTCAGTTCTATTTTCGCTGCTGTAGCCAGCGTTTCAATCGCTTGAAGCGCCAGCGTCCCTCTAGTACTATGGGCTCTGGAAATAGGAGTCATTTGTGTAGGCAAATCCGGGAGGAAAATAATATTTAGAAATCCGGCGTTTTCAGCGCTACGCTGAAAATTAGCAGTGTTCAGGCACTCATGCAGCGTTATTTCAACAGAAAAACGACCTAATTACAACGTGAAAAAAAAAATTCACAAAAAATACAGAGATTTTCGAAAAAAAAAAAAGTCAAGCTAAGAAGTTGCACACAAAGAGGAATCCACAAAACACAGGTTCTCCGCCTTGAGAGCAGTTATTTGCAAGCCTTCAACATTTACGAACCGCACTGTACATTTTCCTAGGTTACACTTACCAGCAAAACTAACGTTTGTATTTTTAGCACCTTGGCCACCAAAGGTGCATAGAAGGAATTTTTTTTTGTATTTTTGCAACTGTACTTTTTAAATTTTAAGTGTCATAAAAATCCATTTTTAGCATAAAAATGAAATCTGAGAAAGTTAGACGTGTCTTGTTGCGAAAGTTAAAAACTTTATTTACATTTAAGACAACTTGAAACAGTGAAACGAGTGTAAAACTTAAAAACTTAAAAAAAGTATCTATTTAAAATTTAGAACAATTTGAATATGTCATCAGTTAAAAAGAAACAATTTTATTTTTCAAAATTTCAAAAACTACCTTGAGCGATAGCCAGGGAATATTATTCTGGTGTAGGTTTCCTTCCCGTCGTCAATGCACACAATCGACAAACATGCGAAGGCGTGACACGTGACATTGGCCACCGTTGTCGTGCCGTTGATGTAATTCCGCGTGGTCGTGAACATTTTCACACCGTTGCTATGCCTGTTGGCACGGTGTACGAGGCTCCCTTGGTCCACCTTGAAATGTTCCTTGATATCCACCTTAATTGCGTGAAATTAAGCAAATGGGATGAAGTTAAGGAATTGGTTTGCTTAAAATTATATCGTTTGAAATTGAATTGAAATTAAGCAAATGGTTTATGCTTGAAATTAGACAAATTGAATTTGAATTTAATTATTTGAACATAGGCTCTGTCGTAACATTAAAAATAAGAATATTTTTTCTTCAATTGATGAGGAGGGAATCCTTCAAATGTTTTTTTTATTTTTCAAAAAGTGTTGAATCCGAAACAGAATCAGCAATCGGCTGCGTTTTGTTCGGAAGAAAATGGCACTGGAAGTGGAGCGGGCGCACGGGTTTTCTGGGAGTAGAACTAATTGACGCTGATTGCAAATCGCTGCATCACTTTTGTTACTTTCCAGTGAGATTTTGCCAATCGCTGGGGTTTTGGTTTTCTATTAGTAGACACTAACTAGGCAAATTGAGATTTTGTGTGACATTTTTTCTGTGACGTATATAAGCCGAATTTTCAAAAGAGGTTCCGAAATTCAGCGCTTGAAAACTGGCCGTCAGTGAAATTGTTCACTATCAAATTCTTTCTATTTTTTTTTTCTTTTAAAAATGTCGAAATTTCATTATACCGTTCACAATTAAATTATTTCAATTTTTACTCTTTTCAAAAATTCCCGAAATTACACAGTAACTAAAACCAAACCTATAACCTGAGTAAACAAATAATGTGATATGAAAAAAATTTGTAGAATTCCAGACGGCGTTGAAATTCAAACTAAATTTTAATCTTCATTTATTTAATTCCTGAAATTAATATGAAATTTGTGAAACAATAAACATAAAATTTAAAATTCAACGATTGATAAATTGCCGTCAATTATATTCTAAAATAAAAAATCAGAATTTTCTAAATTTTCGTATAAAGATCATCTTTAATTTTTGTCATTCATTCAATTCAGAGTTTTCAATTAATTTTTTTTCATTTTCAATTGAACTTTTGCGTCAAGTGTAAATTAAAGAATCGTATTAATACAATTAGTTAATCACAATTAAAACTTAGACACAGTTCAAATTTAATCACGAATTATGATAATCCTGATTAGGATAATATAGAAATTTCTTCACCTTACCACTGTCTTGCTTTACAATTTTCAAATCCTCCCATTTTTTAGATTTCAAATTATCAAACTTTGGTTTTAGCTGAAATTCGGCATTTGCGGTATTTTTCAGTCCCAGGGTGTAAATCTGCTTTAAATGTGTTTTTTTTTTCACTTTTCCTCGCAATTTTGACTCGGATTAGCGATTCCAGACCGCTGAAAATTCTCATTAAATTTAATTGGTAATTAAACGGTAATTGACTGTAACTGTAATGTTGTAATTAATACAAAAAATACTAATACTAAACATAACAACAGATAAGTCCAGCAAACTATTGATAACAAAATTTGATGATAAAAAATTGTGGCCACAAAATTGATTATTTTGACAAAAGTCTTATCAATTACGTCTATTTAATTAATAATTGAACATTAACCAATGAGAATCGAAATAATTCAAATTCTGATCTGCAAAACTCAGCGTATTATGGACCAATAGAATGGCATCTCGAGATGTAGATTATTACATGAGATTTAACATTTTTTTTTGTGGAGTTGGGGAGCAACCAATTCTGCAAACTCATTCTTCAAAGTTTTGCATCTGGAACATAATTTAGTTTGACTAGAGCTGAATCAGCGCTAGGCAGCGATTGGCTCGCAACAAAATGGCAGGTGGTTTGAGGGCAGAAGAACAAGGTTGCGCTGATTGCAAATTACTGAATCGCTGGATTCGATCCTGATGATCCCATACCGGCTTTCTAAGGCTATATTTCCAGGAGCAATAGAGCCCCTAATCGCTGAATTTTCATTTTTTAAAACAACTTTCCAACTTATCCACCTTAGCAGTTCTACGGAAGATCGCTAATGCACAGTTCAACGGTGATGAAGGACGCAGGATTTTCAGCGTCAAAGGGAAAACGCTTGAAGCGATTCTTGTTTTCTGACTTTTCAAATTGTCATCCGTGTCCCCGACCAATTCCAGCAATTTCACAGTACTCTCTTTCAAGTCATGGATTCTGATGACGTGGCTTGTTGGTAATGGTAATCAACGATGTAACTCGTATCATCGTACCAAATAACACAGGGCTCATTTTCAGCGTCAAATAGGATTTCGAAGTCGCATTGACGCTGGGAGCGATTCTTTAATTTAAACTTTAATTACACCACGGTAAATTAGTTTTAAACTAACCTAAGCTTATTTAAATTAACTTCAATAATTAAACTAATTAACCTTGTGAATCAGGAAACTTGCTAATTTTTCAAACCAAAATGCTCAACTGCAGATTTTGGTGCAAGTGAATGTCCTTTTCGCGCAACTGCAATGCTGAAGCTTTTGTTTCCATTTCCAGCGATTTCACAATCAGGGTTCTGCAGCGCTTCGTAGCCACGTCAACCACTTTGACCTATTTCGAACATTCACTTTCAAATCAAATTTATTAAAACAAAAGTTTGAACAAAAATGTTGTTTTAAACAGACGCCAACAGGATGCTTGAGCTTCCGCTTTTTTGGCAATCCCATCCTGATCAAACGAAAAAAAAATCCTGTTCAAACAAGGATAAAAAAACAATGAAAATTTGCGCATTTCCCACGCAATCTACCAGGGTCGTTACTTGACTGCTGTCCAAATTCACCAAAAAAAGTAATCTTTAAATTAATTATTAAATTAAACACAAAGTTGCTATTGGACGGAAATTTGAATTAAATTTAAATTAAGTTTAAATTTAATTCAACATAATTCAGCATTTGAAATTCTGAAATTTTCCAAATCAAATTTTGAATAATACAGTTACTGAAAAAAACTAACTTCAATATCAGAGACGTATAAAACAGTCGAATTTTGAAAAGCCTTGTGAATTCGATAATACAGCGATTGAGAAATTGCTGTCAATGAATCCGACGACAACGCCTCCAATTACGTTCAGAAAAATTAAAAATTAAAAAAAAATTCAAATTCTCAATAGACAAAAAAAAGAAAGAAAAAACGCCAACAAAGTCGAGTTAGAGTTATCTGAAGAGATTAATTTTATAACATGAAAAATACGTGCAGAATTCCAGACGGCGTAGAAATTAAACCTTGATTATTTCCACAATTTGCAATTGCCAAAGTTGTTGATTGTTGAAATTGTACATTATACTTAAGATTAAACTGCAACTTAAAACTAGTGACAAAACCTGCTAATTAGGCCTTAATTATAATTAAGATAATTTCAATTTCATAGTACTCACCAAGATAATCCCAAGATTTTTACACAATATTATCTCGATCCCGATTCGAATTTTTGAAATCCTTTTTTATTCAAGGTCACATTTTCAAATTCTTGTTCTAAATGGAACTGCGCAGACGCTATCATCAGCGATTTCAGCTGTTCCGTGCCCTTTAGAAAAAGTAAAATGAAAAAATAAAAGCAAAAAGTAGGTTTCAAGCTCATCCTGCGCTGGGCTGGATTTAGCTCAAAAATCAAAAACAATTGCCCTGCAGCACATTTCCAGCGATGCCCAAACAGTGCGCTTCGGATCGCTGATCACGGCTGAATGCTCCATGCCTATATTTTGAACAAAAGCGCTAGCAGACGCTGCATCCTGCTCGTTTCAAAATTTGGGCGAGCTAATGTATGAAACAAAACTAGATTGTATGGAAAGCGTTTTGAACTTTGCGCGTTGTTTTCATAGTTATCGCCATTTTGCACCAAATCAGCGATTCAAGAACGCTACGCACCTCACGGATGGAGTGAACACATTTGATGCAGCAGTGGGTAAAGAACTCGAAAAGTAGAATTCTTGACGCTCAATGGCAGCGGCGAACAAGTGAGCCATTCGCAGGCTGCAAACTGAGAATTCCTAATCACAATTAACTAGTTAACTATTTAATTATTAATAATTAAATGTTAACTTGATAACATTATAGCAAAAAGTGGAACGGCCAACTGAGGCCAAAATTTTGATGTCAGAATTTTGTACCAACAAATATGAAGTGGCGCAAAATTGATATTTTAATGACAATTACATTTTTGAAACCAATTTTGAAAAGATTATTTTAGAAATTATTGCGTACCTTGTTCTAAAAAAATCATATTTGAAAATATATTTTATAAATTAGAATAGTTTTTTTGAACATTTTTTTTTGTAATGATGAGAACCCAATTTTGCATATGCTTTCTTATTCTTCAAAAAGTTTTGAGTCAGACCGCTTGACGGCGATCATTTGGGAGCAAAATGGCACTGGAAGTAAAGTGGACGCATGTAGCTGGTGGCTTCAGAGCAGAAGAACAAGTTCACGCCGAATGCGAATCGCTGGATTTGATCCTATCTAATTCTATCCTAATCTGCAATTGGCAAAAATTTCCCTAAAAGTAAAAATTTGTTTTTTAATTTTCTTGTTCTCTTTTTCAAAAATTTGATTGAGAAATAAACCGCTAGGTCTCTGTCTCTATCAAAATTTTCATAGGTACAACGGATATGGCCCTCGGCTGAGGTAATGCTGATTTCAAAATGTAGACATTGTAGACAATAAAAAAAAATTTTTTTAATTATTTTCAAAAATTAAAAATTTTAAAAGCAGAGGGACACTTGCAATTGAAATTTCCGGAAATTTACAAATTCATACAAATTACCAAAAAAAAACAAACTTTGCAATAATTTAAAATATTAGTTTTCAAAATTTGGGTTGCTTGAAAATAAGCAAACTATTTATGCTTAAAATTAAGCAAATTGTTTCTTTTAGTGTTGGCGAGTGTTTTGGAAATTACTCTTGATACGTTTCGGAGGATGGGACATTGTGGGTTAGGTATGGAGCGTCATGTGGTGGGTTGGAATGTCTGTGTCAGAGTTTATTTTATCAGATTCATTGTAAAGATTTTTTTTTTGATGATCAGGAGAGAGCTTTTTTTATTTTTCAAGAAAATGTGTTGAATCCGAAACAGAATGAGCGATCGGCAGCGTTTGGCTCGGAAAAATATGGTATTGGTAGTGGAGCGGGGAATAAAAGAACAAATTGACGCTGATCGCAAATCGCTGGAGAGAGACAGTCCTTTGATGAAGCCATGGTCACCTTCCAGTGACATTTTCCCTGTAGCGATCGGGTCCACATTCGCTGATGTATCGTTTTGTAAAATACTAGATGTTCATAAACAGCTTGATCCCAAGTGTCAGCATAGAACAGACAAATTTGAAGATGTGCATAAGTGCGGATTCGAAAATTCAGCGATTGAGACAGCGACACCGCTTCTAAATACTCAAGTTTGCATAAAAATAAAGAAGTTTAAATGAGCTAAAAGTAATTAAACAAAAAATTCATATAACACGCAAGAAACCTGAAAAATTTCAGACGGCGCTGGAAACAATCGACTTTTTCAAAAAAATCTAAGTTTGACAAGATGCAAATTTTTACCAAAACTTAAAATTTGCTTACGTTAAACTACAATTAAAAGTTACTCACAATTAAAATTAGAAGCAAAATTTAATTTTCATTTTTTATTTTAAGTTATCTTCCCTGGGATTTCACTTCAGAAATTTCAGACAAAGAGCGAGTAACAGGAAATATCTGCATCTGTAACGACATTCTTTAAGCGAGTTTTGAAGACAAAATTCTGAAATGACGCAAAAGTGATAATTTGATAAGAAAAAACACCACACAATTTTGAAAATTATCGATCCCTAATTTTTTTTTACAACAATAGTTTTTTTCTTTTATCAATTTTATTTTTACAACAATAGTTTTTTTTTCTTTTATCAATTTTATTTTTGTTAAACATGAGCACCAAATTCTGCAAAAAGTTTTAAATCCGGAATATAATTTAGTTTGACTAGACTTGAATCAGTGCGCTGGCACTGGAAGTGAAGCGGAGGTATAAAGAATGTAGTTTGAGAGCAGATGATCAAATTAACGCTGACTACAAATCGCTGAATCGCTGGGGACAAGTTTCCGTTCCCGATAATCTCATGCCGTTTTTCCAGGAACAATATGGAGCTTCAAACGCTGAATTTTCTAAAACAACTTTCCATTCTCTGCCTTCGCAGTTCTGCGGAATGTCCCTTCGGTGCCCATAGGCGCGGTGAAACGATAATGGAAGCCGCAGCGTTGGCAGCGTCACCGGCTATTTTAAATGTTACATTGACGCTTGAACGTTTTGAAGCGATTTTTGGCTTTGAACTTTACTAAATATAATTTGTGTTCCAAACTAATTGGAGCGATTTAACGGTGCATTCTTTCATGTTAGCGATGCCAATAGCGTTGCTGTTCGTATCAGCGACTGACAACACAATCGTAGCAAAATTTGCTGGGTGCACTTACCTAATTCATTTGGTGCAACAATTATTTAATCAGCAATTCGTAAGCTTTAATTAGAATTCAATCAATCTATGAATTACGCAATCAAATAACTTAATTTACTAGTACAAACTCCCCTCCCACTGTGGGCTGTTTGAAACCAAGGAAACGTGGGAGGTCATGACCCCTCGGCCCCCCTTGAAAAATTGGTTGGTTGGAATGCAAAAATTGTTGTAATTGTACCCACTACACTTTATTTATTTTAACCGTTCAATACTTTTACACATTTACACTTACTAGTTATTCCCAATTCTGGACAACAATAGGTAT
>JAQFYP010002158.1:0-13375 GCA_034694865.1 Bilobella braunerae | reverse complement strand
ATGATGCGGTAACATTTCCCAAGGGGACTGGGCCCTTCCCACCCAGCTTGACAACTCTGTTGTGCTTTGACAACAAACGGAAAAATTACTAAAACAAACAAAAAGAAAATTATATTTGATATATCTAATTTCAAAATATGAAATGGAAAAACTGAAATTAAAGTGAATACTTTTAATAAAATTGTTTCGATGAAATTGTTTAAAGTTTAATTAACTTACCGCAAATTCCAACCACTAGAGAAAATGCTGATGTCATTTTCAAGCAAAGTGTTCGGAGTAATCAGAAAATTAAGGATACTGAATTTATTAACGCTAAGGTTGCTGGTGGCAAAAATTTCAACAGCAAATTTGTGTTTAGTATTTACAAAATCTCACTTCCTTTTATACAAAATTTGGTTCCGCTTTCCCTAAAAGGGGAGGCTTTACCTTGAACTTTACCTTCAAAAGGTGCAAATATAAATAAGCTCTTGAACCCTTCTGAGAAAAGGGCTCTAGAACTTAACTTAAAGTTTGCTTCACTAGGTCACTGGGGAAGAATGCATTTGATTTGAAAAATTGATGCACAAATGTATAATATAACAAAAAGTGAATTTCGATTAGTTTAGATTTTGACACAGTTGAGGATGACATAGCAGAGAGTAGCATTGCATAGCATTACTTGTAGATTATCCAAACGACACAACATAAAGTACAACTAATTTCTCTATTGTCGTAAAATGCTACTCCCGAAAAATAAATTATCTTAAAAAAATCTTGTCGCAAAGATTGATAAATGAGAGGATAAACGCATCTATAAATTATCTAAACATATAAATCTAATTTAAACGTATGTATCTGCATAAAAAATGCTTAACAACCTTATATAAAAAGTGTGTTGCTACAGTGAGATTAAACAAGAATACATTCAAGCTTCCGAGGTTTGAGTGATCGAAATTATATCATATTATGTCCAATGCCTAGATGTTACGACGAGTAAATATTATTACAAATATCGAAACCAGTCCGTCTTAGTACAGAAGTAATTTGAGTTATGTGCCTTAGGGTGATCGTTAATTGAAATCATCAAAGCGGCATCAAATCATCAATGCTAATTTTATAAGGACATCATTACAATAGCCATACTTCTTAAAACAGACGACTCAAACGCGGCATGTCAAACAATTGTCGGCAATTTGTTTAAAAAAAATAAGAAAAATTGAAATTTGTAAAATAAATTACAACCGAAATAACGCTTAGGTTATAAAATTTATTACTGTGTCTGTTTCTCTTTAGGTTAAAATTTTGCATGCACACAATTTAGCAATGTGTTGTGGTAACATTTCCTGATTATAATATTTAGACCGGGAAGAATTTATTTCATTAAGGAGGAATTTTGTGCAGTTTCATGCAATGCATCGTTAATTAAAAAACGAGAATGTGTAGGTTTACATACGATTGTGGACTTGGCATGACGGATTTTTGGTATATGTTTAGGCGAGTGGTTGTTTTAAGTTGGAATTTTATTATTATTTATGTAAAAATAGGGGACAAAAGACAAAACTTGAAGAATTGATTTGTCTTAAATGAAATTGTATCCCATTGCCATGAAAAAAAACACATTTCTAGTAAAAACTGGTACAATTTGAAATTGTAAAGTTTTTCACGAAACAAAGGGACTCAAGGGGCCGATCCTAAGAATTCGAATTTAGGACATCAAATTTATTAAACACGGAAATTTATGTGGGATACTATTTAATCCTAAGAAGAATAGAATGTCAATGGGTCAAGTTGAAGGTTGTGGCCTTAATAGAACCCTTACCTTTGTGAAGGGCCTTTTAAGTTCATGGACACATGTAAAACTCAAGTGTATAAATACTGCGATTGAGCTTTTTCCTCGGTTCATTCACAGCCTGGAAAGCAGAAGCAATCGGAACACGGAAAGCTAGACATTTGAATCCTTTTGTAGTATAAAAAAAACTTAAAAATGAATACTGGAAACGTAGCTGCCATTTTTGCGGGTAAGTTTAAAAAACATTCATTGTAATTGAATGTGTGTAATATTTTAAAACATTTTAACTATTGTTCTACAAATTGGAAATAATTTTTTAAAGTTTGTTCATAAACCATTCCTGTGTTGTATTAAAATGAGGTTTTTGACACGATATTTAGTTAGTCAAACATAGAAATAAGTATTTCAATATAAATGACGTAATAGTAATATTTCAGATATTATACTTTCTTCAAATTTATGCTTTATAATATTATTATTTTGTTTGCAGTGCTCTTCAACATTGTTGTATTTTCTGAGCAGAAGTGTTCAAACGGTTGGGAAGGGCCCAGTCCCCTTGGAAAATGTTATCACATCATGGAGCGAAATGGCATACCATGGACGGATGCCGCAGAATATTGCAAGGATGCTGGTGGCCTACTTGCTAATATTGAGACCGTGCAAGAAGACGCCTTCATTTCCTCTACTGTAATTCCCCTGGCCACTGATTGGCTCATTACTGGTGGGCACAGACAGCCAGTGGGCACTTCAGGTACCTGGACGTGGTCCGACGGCTCCGCCTTCACCTACACCAACTGGGGAAACCCTGGAGGGCTTCCAGGCGGAGATGCCACCAATGACTACATGTACCTATACTCCCACCCTCTGCACAAAGGAACCGCCAACTATGGAAAATGGTGGGCGGATCGTCCAGTGACCCACCAAGTCCTATGCCAAATGAGAGACCGTGGAACCCGCTGCAACAGTTGCAACCGTTGCGGTTGCTAAACCAAGCTAAACTTTATACATTTCAACATTTTAATGTTACATTTGGTTACTTTTCTCAAATTTACTGAAGCATTACGCTAAAATTTTTAAATTTGGAAGCATTTCTTACTCGAAATAAGTAAAATCCTCTGGTTGATGATTGAATGAAATGAATTAAATAAAATATTGACGATACAACAAAACATGCATCCAAATCTGACACTTATAGTACATCGATTCATTATTTGGCCAAATGAGATTAAATTCTTCAATCGGATGCAAAAAGAACAAAACAAACTAAACAATAAATTTTTTAAAAGTCTTTCGTGTTTCTATAAAGTTTACGACTTTTGTCATGCCAACGGTTATTGTTTACGGCTAGATTTTTTTTCCAAAAATGGCCCATATAATTTATATCTGGGAATAATTTAAGTAGTGGGCATTCCAACTGCGTAAAAAATTTTGTCACCTATTCCAAGTTCAAAATTTTTAATACTTAATACTAAGGATTTCCTCGTAATTTTGTAAGTCTTACATGGGAATTTTTCCAAATAATTTTAAATTTCTAAGCATTAGCGGGTCAGACAGCTTGCATTTACAATTCACTATTATTAAAGAAATGTATTAAAAAGTCATACTAGGAATGCAAACTCAAAATACCAAAACTGTTTCGAAAAATTGCGGAATACATTTTGGAGATACAGAAACACGTAAGGCCATTCGAAAATCATAAAAGTAATTACATTTGACAATATGAATTTGCAAAACCAAAACCAAATGCGGCATACAAAAATACTACACCGTTTCACAACGCAAAAACAAAACTTCTAAATGCAATTGAAATATACAAAACTTGTTTGGCTTTACAGACAAAAAGCCAAACTATCCCGTTTAGAACAAGGTGATTTTAAATGTTAAATACATTTTTTTTGGAATTTAAATTCCTGTTGAAAATGGGCAAGGAGAAACAATTTTTGTGCGACTGCTACGAAAACACAAAAAACTAGGGCGATCTACATGATTGGATTTAAAACGCAAAAACCAACAGTTTTCCAAATTATATTTTTAATATGTGTATATAACAAAAATCAGCCAAATGGTACAAATTTTTAGCAAATGTTAGAACAATTGTATAAACCGCTAATAAATTTCGTTGAGATTTAGTAAAAAATTAGCAACAACATCTGCTGCACCCACAGGAATTTGAGTTATTTGGTGGGAAGTTGGGGTCCTTGATTTGGCAAAGTACTTGGTGGGTCACTGGACGATCCGCCCACCATTTCCCGTAGTTTGCAGTTCCTTTGTGCAGAGGGTGGGAGTAGAGGTACAAGTAGTCATTGGTGGCATCTCCGCCTGGAAGCCCTGCCGGGCTCCCCCAGTTTGCATAAGTGAAGGCACTGCCATCAGACCATGTCCAGGCACCAGAAGTGCCAAGGGGCTGCCTCCGCCCACCGGTGATCAGCCAATCAGTGGCCGAGGGAATGATCCTGGAAGTTATGAAAGCGTCTTCCTGGTTGGTCTCAATGTTGGCCAGCGTTGCTCCAGCGGATTTGCAGAGTTGGTCTGCATCTGCCCAAGGCGTTCCGGTCCTGGACATGATGCGGTAACATTTACCAAGGGGACTGGGCCCTTCCCACCCAGCTTGACAACTCTGTTGTGCTTTGACAACGAATGGAAGAATTACTAAAACAAACAAGAAGAAAATTATTTTTGATATATCTAATTTCAAAATATGAAATGGAAAAACTGAGTTTAAAGTGAATACTTTTAATAAAATTGTTCCGATGAAATTGTTTAAAGTTTAATTAACTTACCGCAAATTCCAACCACTAAAGAAAATGCTAATGTCATTTTCAAGCAAAGTGTTCGGAGTAATCAGAAAATTAAGGATACTGAATTGATTAACACTAAGGCTGCTGGTGGCAAAGATTTCAACAACAAATTTGTGTTTACTATTTTACAAAATTTCACTTCCTTTTATACGAAGTTTGGTTCCACTTTCCGTAAAAGGGGAGGATTTACCTTGAACTTTACCTTCAAAAGGTGCAAATGAAAATAAGCTTTTGAACCCTTCTGAGAAAAGGGCTTTAGAACTTAACTTAAAGTTTGCTTCACTAGGTCAATGGGGAATTTGATTTGAAAAATTGATGCACAAATGTATCATATAACAAAAAGGATTTAATTTAAATTACTTTAGATTTTGACACAGTTGAACATGACTTAGCATAGAGCAGCATTGCATAGCATTACTCTCCAAACGACACAACATAAAATAAAGCTAATCTCTCTATTATCGTATAATGCTACTCCCGAAAAATAATTTACTTTAAAATCGAAAACCAATCTCGTCTCAAAGATTGATAAATGAAAGGATAAATGTATCAATAAATTATCTAAACAAATCAAACTAATCTACACATATAGTATCTGCATAAAACATGCTTAACAACCTGATACAAAAAGTGAGTTGCTACAGAGACATCAAAAAAAAATATTTAAGTTTCCGAGGTTTGAGTAATCGAAATTATATCATATTATCATTATATATAATATATATCATTTGGATGTTACCAGGAATGAATTTTAATACAAATATCGAAACCAGCCCGTCTTAGGACAGAAGTAATTTGAGTTATGTGCCTTAAAAGTATCGTTAAAGAAATCATCAAAGCGGACGCTCGTGGGATCATTTCTAATTTGCTAATTTTTATAGGGCCATCATTACAATAGCCATACTTATGACATATAAAAGTATGTTTTAAAAAAATAAAAATAATTGAAAATTTGTAAAATAAATTACAACCGAAATAACGCCTAGATTATAAAATTTATTACTGCTTTATTACTGTGTTCTCTTTAGGTTAAAATTTTGCATGCTCAAAATTTAGCAATGTGTTGTGGTATCGTTTCCTGATTATAACATTTAGACCGGGAAGAATTTATTTAATTAAGGAGAAATTTTGGACAGTTTCATGCAATGCATTGTTACTTAAAAAACGAGAATGTGGAAGGTTCACATACGTTTGTAGACTTGGTATGACGGATTTAGGGTTTATGTTTAGGCAAATGGTTGTTTTAGGATGGAATTTTCTTATTATTTATGTAAAAAAAAAGAGTAAAAGACAAAACTTGAACAATTGTTTTGTCTTACGTTTAATTGTATCTCATTGTCATGAAAAAAAAACATTTTTAGTAAAAAAAACTGATACAATTTGAAGAGTAAATTGCAAAATTTCCAAGAAACTAAAGGACTTAAGGGTCCAACGATCCTAAGAATTCTAATTTAGAACATCAAATTCATTAAATACGGAAACTTATGTGGGATACGTTTTAATCCTAAAGAAGAATAGAATATCACTGGGTCAAGTTGAAGGTTGTGGCCTTAATAGAACCCTTACCTTTGTGAAGGGCCCTTTAAGCTCATGGCCACATGTAAAACTCAAGTGTATAAATACTGCGATTGAGCTTTTTTCTCGGTTCATTCACAGCCTGGAAAGCAGAAGCAATCGGAACAGGGAAAGCTAGACATTTGAATCCTTTTGTAGTAAAAAAAAAACTTAAGAATGAATACTGGAAACGTAGCTGCCATTTTTGCGGGTAAGTTTAAAAGACATTAATTGTAATTGAATGTGTGTAATATTTTGAAACATTTTAAACATTGTTCTACAAATTGGAAATAAATTTTTAAAGTTTGTTCATGAACCATTCCTGTGTTGTATTAAAATGAGGTTTTTAACACGATATTTAGTCAAATATAGAAATAAGTATTTCAATGTAAATGACGTAATAGTAATAGTTCAGATATTATACTTTCTTCAAATTTATGCTTTATAATATTATTATTTTGTTTGCAGTGCTCTTCAACATTGTCGTATTTTCTGAGCAGAAGTGTTCAAACGGATGGGAAGGGCCCAGTCCCCTAGGAAAATGCTATCACATCATGGAGCGAACTGGCACACCGTGGACGGACGCTGACGGGTATTGTAGAGATGCTGGTGGAATACTTGCCAATATTGAGACTGTGCAAGAAGATGCCTTCATATCCGCCAATATCATTCCTTTGGCAACTGATTGGCTCATTACTGGTGGGCGGAGACAGCCCCTGGGTGCTTCCGGTACCTGGACATGGTCCGACGGCTCCGCATTCACCTACACAAACTGGGGAAACCCTGGAGGGCTTCCAGGCGGAGACGCCACCAACGACTACATGTACCTCTACTCCCACCCTCTGCACAAAGGAACCGCCAACTATGGAAAATGGTGGGCCGATCGTCCAGTGACCCACCAAGTTCTCTGTCAAATGAGAGACCCTGGAAGCCGCTGCAACAGTTGCAATCGTTGTGGTTGCTAAGCCCAGCTAAACTTTATACATTTCAACATTTTTAATGGTTACTTTTCTTAAATTTACAAAAGCATTACGCTATAATTTTTAAAGGAAGCATTTCTTAATCGAAATAAGTAAAATTCTCTGGTTGATGATTGAATGAAATGATTTAAATAAAATATTGATGATACAACAAAACATGCATCCAAATCTGACACTCATATTACATTGATTAATTATTTGGCCAAATGAGATTAAATTCTTCAATCGGATGCAAAAGAAACAAAACAAATTAAACAATGAAATTCTTTCAAAGTCTTTTGTGTTTCTATAAATTTTGCAACTTTTGTCATGCCAACGGTTATTGTTTACGGCTAGATTTTTTTTTCAAAAATTGCCTATATAATTCATATCTGTGAATAATTTAAGTAGTGAGCATTCCAACAGCGTAAAAAATTTCGTCACCTATTTCAATTGCAAAATTTTTAATTCTTAATACTAAGGATTTCCTCGTAATTTTGTATGTTTTACATGGAAATTTTTCCAACTAATTTCAAAATTCTAAGCATTAGCGGGTCAGGCAGCTTGCATTTACATTTCACGATTATTAAAGAAATTTATTAAAAAGTCATATCAGTAATGCAAACTCAAAATACCAAAACTGTTTCGAAAAATTGCGGAATAATTTTTGAGGTTACAAAAACACGTAAGGCAATTTGAAAATCATAAAAGTATTTACATTTGACTATAAATTTGCAAAACCAAATCCAAATGCGGCATACAAAAATACTACACCGTTTTACAACAAAAAACAAAATTTCTAAATGCAATTGAAATATACAAAACTAATTTGGCTTTACAGACAAAAGGCCAAACCAGCCCGCTTAGAACAAGAGGATTTTAAATCTTAAATAATTTTTTTGTGATTTGAATGTCTATTGAAGTTGGGCAATGAGAAACAATTTTTGTGCGACTGCTACGAAAACACAAAAAATAGGGCGATCTACATGATAGGATTTGAAACGCAAAAAACCAACAATTTTCCAAATTATGTTTCTTTAATGTCTGTAAATCACCAAAATCAGCCAACTGGTACAAACTTTTAGCATATGTTAGAACAATTATATCAAACGCTAATACATTTGGTTGAGATTGAGTAAAGAATTAGCAACAACATCTGCTGCACCCACAGGAATTTGAGTTATTTGGTGGGAAATTGGGGTCTTTGATTTGGCAAAGTACTTGGTGGGTCACTGGACGATCGGCCCACCATTTCCCGTAGTTGGCGGTTCCCTTGTGTAGGGGGTGGGAGTAGAGGTACATGTAGTCGTTGGTGGCATCTCCGCCTGGAAGCCCTGCAGGGCTCCCCCAATTTGCATAAGTGAAGGCACTGCCATCAGACCATGTCCAGGCACCAGAGGTTCCAAGGGGCTGCCTCCGACCACCAGTGATCAGCCAATCAGTGGCCGCTGGAATGATCCTTGAAGTTATGAAAGCGTCTTCCTGATTGGTCTCAATGTTGGCCAGCGTTGCTCCAGCAGCCTTGCAGAGTTGGTCAGCATCTGACCAGTCCTGGACATGATGCGGTAGCATTTTCCAAGGGGACTGGGCCCTTCCCAACCAACTTGACAAGACTGTTGGGCATTGATCGCAAATGGAAGCATGGCTAAAAAAAAGAAAAATGATGCTTAGAGCATAATTTAAAATATGAAAACACCGAATTATATTTAACAAAAAAATTTTTAAAGAAAGAGTTAAATACATTACCACAGATTCCCTGTGGAAAATATTTCCCTACAGAAAATTATTTCGCGAAATCTTGGTTTTTTTTTAAATTGCCTGCAAAAAATGTGTACAGGATTGCTTGAGTCCGTGTTCTGTTGGCATGAATGTTCTGAACTTTTTATGCTAATTTAGTAAACACAGCGTATTAGGCAAACTTCAAATTGTGAACAATTGTTTCGTCTTACAATTAATTTTGTCCCGTACAAAAATACAACAAGAACCTATACTACACATGTTAAACTTAATTTCTAGGGGGGAAATGGTAAAATTAAGAGAGCAACTTCAGCTTATCCAACAAATTCAGGGACTTAACACACTTCCTATTCATAAAATTCCAATTAGTAACCTCAAATTTAATAAATAAAAAATTTATTTTGCTTAATCGTCGAAGTTATATTACGCTCCATTTTAATGAAAAAAAATGCCGCCAATTTATTTTGGAAATTTTTGGAAAAAGAAAAATGGTAAAATTAAAGAATTAGCCTAAGCAATTTCAAAGAAGTAGAGAGCTTTAAGGGCTTTTCCAAGAAATGAAGGGATTTAAGGGTCTCTCGATCTTTAGAAGTGGAATTAGGGCCATCCACATTTTTAAGCACAAAAATTTATGTGGGATAGTTTTTATTCTTAAAAAGGGTAGAATGTCACTGGGTCAAGTTGAAGGTCGCGTCCTCAATAGAAAGTTTCATTTAATGAACTACCCTTTAAGTTCATGGACAAATCCAAAACTCAAGTGTATAAATACTGCTTCTTCCTCAGTTCATTTATAGCGTGCAAAGCAAAAGCAAAGAGAAAGCTGGATATCAAATCACGTTTTAGAACGTAGAAAAACAACTTAAGAATGAACACTGGAAACATAGTTGTAGTTTTTGCCGGTAAGTAAACACTACATACATTGCAAATAAATTCCACTTTTTAAAACACCATTTTAAGTCTAATAACTTTCATGTTCTAAGATCTGCCAGTATTTTTTTAAGTCTCCTTATTTCTAAAGCATTCCTTTGTTGTATTAAAATGAGGTCAATAACCTCATCTTAAAATTGGGATTGAGATTTACTTAAACTTTTGATTTTAAAAAATTAAAATTAAACTAAAATAACAATATTTTGTCTACAATGCAATGTAATAAGGTAAAGCGTTAAAAATGCGTAGTTTTATGACTTAATATATCATTATTTTGTTTGAAGTGCTCTTCAACATTGTGGTATTTTCGGAGCAAAAGTGTTCCAACGGATGGGAAGGGCCCAGTCCCCTTGGAAAATGCTACCACATCATGGACCAAAAGGCCTCACCCTGGACGGACGCAGATGGACTTTGCAAGGATGCTGGTGCCGTACTTGCAAGTATTGAGACTGCGCAAGAAGATGCCTTCATATCCGCCAACATCGTTCCTTTGGCAACTGACTGGCTCGTCACTGGTGGGCGGAGACAGCCCCTGGGTACTTCCGGTAACTGGACGTGGTCCGACGGCTCCGCCTTCACATATACCAACTGGGCGAGCCCTGCAGGGCGTTATGGGGGAGATGCTATCAATGACTACATGTGTTTATCTTCCCATCCCCTAACAAAGGGAACCGCAAACTATGGAAAATGGTACGCGGATCACGCCGTGACCCACCAAGTTCTCTGCCAAATGAAAGACCCATGTACCCGCAGTAACAGTTGTAACCGCTGCGGTTGCTAAAATTAACTCATCAGTAATTTTATTTTGGCATTCACAAAAGGTTTCAAATTTGGTTACCAAGTGTAAGTTTACAAAAAGCATAAAACTAGAGTTAACCAAGATAAACAAAATGTTTGAACGATTGTTTAGTAAAATTTTGCCTTATTAAAATTATTAAAATAAATCACAGAAAAAGTTATCAAATATTTAAAAATATTTGATAACTAACAATAATAATAATAACTAGGCTGACATTATGGGATATATTAAATTGACGCAAATATCTATAGCGATAGCATAAAGAAAACTAACTGAACACAAGGGTTGCGGCTTTGCAAAGTGGTAAGCTTAAATGAATTAGTACTCTTTGCTTTGGAGTAGTCTATCAGTAAAGAAAAAATTTGCTTTTTATTCAAATCTACTGTGAGTTATGTTGCGTACGTGATATTCTGTATACTTGTCAGGAAATTAAAGTGTAGACTTTTTGCATTGTATATTGGACGTGAACGATGCTGAGTGTGAACAACTACTAAATTACTACAAAGCATTACAAAAAAGGTATTTTAGGAACTAGTATAGAAGTTTGCACAGTTTTCACTTAAGCAAATTTAGGCGCTTAATTAATCTAGCGCTAGATTTTGTTTGGCGTTGAAGATAATTCAGTGAACCAATCACAAATATTACTCCTTGAGAATAATTACCAAAGCAGATTTTATTTTGTCGAATTTTATTTTATTTTTAAATCTGGAAATTTGGAAATCCAAAAACAGTCGTCGAAATCAGCCTAATCGTAAAAATTTAAGCATATGTTAGAGCAATAGAATAAAACTCTAACATAATTAATTGAGATTTAGTACAAAACTAACAACCACATCTGTTGCATCCACAGGAATTTGAGTTGTTCGGTGGGTAATTTGGATCTTTGATTTGGCAAAGTACTTGGTGGGTCACTGGACGATCGGCCCACCATTTCCCGTAGTTTGCAGTTCCCTTGTGCAGGGGGTGGGAGTAGATGTACAAGTAGTCGTTGGTAGCATCTCCGCCTGGAAGCCCTCCAGGGCTCCCCCAGTTGGCATAAGTGAAGGCACTGCCATCAGACCATGTCCAGGCACCAGAAGTGCCAACGGGCTGCCTCCGCCCACCGGTAATCAGCCAATCTGTGGCCGAGGGAATGATCCTGGAAGTTATGAATGCATCTTCCTGATTGGTCTCAATGTTGGCCAATGTTGCTCCAACTGATTTGCAGAGTTGGTCTGCATCTGACCAAGGCGTTCCAGTCCTGGACATGATGCGGTAGCATTTTCCAAGGGGACTCGGCCCTTCCCACCCAACTTGACAGCTCTGTTGTGCATTGATCGCAAAGGGAAGCATGGCTAAATTTAAAAAAACAACATAGTGCAACGTTTAATTGTAACATGACATTACACTAACAAAAATTATTTATTGTTTGTTTTAATAATTTTTGTGAAAATTTAATAGATTACCGCAAATTCCTACCACAAGAAGTATTGTTGATCCCATTTTTGGGCAAATCGTTAAAAAAATTACAATACTGGAGTTATTTTAATTAAGTTCCTTGTGGCTAAGATTTCACAGAATTCTATTTTATGCTTTACCAAATTTGCCTTCCTTTATACGGAAAATTTAATTACAATTTATTTAAATTTGGTTCCACTCCGCCTAAAAGCGGATCCTTTATCCTCAAACTTTAAATTCAACAGGTGCAAATGAAAAAAATGCCCTTGAACTCTAATAAGAAGCCGTATCAAAAGGACCTTGGAACGTTAATATATTTAGTTTCACTTTACTACATCAGCTAGGAGCAGGGATTTTGATTAAAAAATGTATTTATTTTTTTGTAAAAATGACCGTTAAGTACTTAATGTTTACATAGGTTAATATTGATAGTTAAAACTTACAAATTCCTATAAAAATCTCAATTCAACGTTCGACTTTGCGAGATCTGTTGAGATTTCACAAGACGCGTCGTAGTTCCTTAATAACCGAGATAACGGAGATTCATATTTTCTGTTGTTTCTGTATAGAGGGTTTCGTTTTTGGGCTTACGCTTAGGTTTTTTCCATTTGCAATTTGTATGCTAGTTAAGTACAAAGAAGCAAATTAAGAAATGAAAGAACGGAACAAGAACTAACCAGAAACAAGTCGAATTAAGGCAATCAAATCTATTAAGTACTTAAATTATTGTTGTTCAATTTTTAATCTAGCGTTGAGGAACAGAATATCAATTTGCTAAGTTAAAGGTCGTGTTTTCAGTAGAAGCTTTACCATTAAGAACGGTCTTTTATGTTGAAGGCCATACACAACTCAAGTGTATAAATACTTCTTCTTCTAAGTTCATCTACAGCTTAGAAACAAGAATCAACAGTAAAAAGAATTGAATTTTGAAGAAATTGAATTGAATATTGAATTACATTTTGAATAGCAAAAAAAATTAAAGAATGAACTCTGGAATCAGAATTGCTGCGGTTTTCGCGGGTCAGTATAAAAAAAAACAATTAATGTGAATTGCTCTGACTTTGTATTAAATTTAATCAATCTTATTTTATTTTTTATAAAATATATTTTTTTTACAATATTTTAAGGTTTGAGTTATAACTTTTTATGTTAGTAGCATCGTAACTGAAGTACAAGGAATGTAATACTTTGTTTTTACATTCATTTGGACAAAACATTTGTAAATATTAAAACATAACAAAAAATGCTTATTAAGTTACTAACAATATGTTTAAGGTAACTATAAAAAGTATTATATTAATATTTAATAGTTTAATGTCATTTCGTTTGCAGTGCTCTTGAACGTTGTGGTGTATTCGGAGCAGAAGTGTTCAAACGGATGGGAGGGGCCTAGTCC
>JAQFYP010002157.1:0-13376 GCA_034694865.1 Bilobella braunerae | reverse complement strand
TAACCAAGAGCCCTTTGACCTTTCAAAGGTCAAAGGTCACTTCACTTTATTCAATTACAACCCCAACCCCAAGGTATTTGTATGGACGCTATAAGTAAGGTTAGCAGCTTTAATGCCACACCCCAACTGCATTGTTCATGTTTTCTGGAAGTAAAGTATCACTGATCCATTTTGCAATTAATATGAATGTAAACTTACAAGAATACATTCGTGTGGAAGTCATAAAGCATTTTTTGAGATTACGTTGAGATTACTTAAGAAAACTCCCTGACCCATGTGGACTTTGGAAATGAAGGTGGGACTGGGATACCGGGTGATTGACCACTTGATAGGCTGGAATGCTTCAGTTGTTGTTGTCTTGTTTGAGGGTAACCGTTCGGAGATACTTTTTGCCAGAGGGCATTTCCAAGACGTTTACACCTTCGGGAAAGGCAGTGGGTACTTCAGCCTCGGTGACGCTGGGAAGAACCATGCAGGCACATCCGGGCTAAATTAAAATTGAAAACTTAAGCAGTGTTTTACTTTAAAGTATAAAGTTAAGGTTTAGTACCTTCCAATCCACGGGAGTGGCTACCCTTCGCTTCAACGTTAATTGCAAAGAGTCAACTACTCGTAGGATTTCATCAAAGTTCCGTCCCGTGGAAGCCGGATACATAATGGAGGCCTTCAACTTCCTGTCCGGTCCGACAAAGAAAACAGAGCGACAGGTCAGAGGGAGTCCAGCAGCATCCTTCTCATCCGGATCCATCATCCCCAACAAAGTTGCCACTTCACGCTTTTCGTCAGCAATGAGCGGAAATGGAAATTCCTTGTCCCGTAACCCGGGCGCATAAGATTTGATATCCTGAGAATGTACAACTTAGAATTACTTTTAGGCCTCAGCTACTCTTAGCAGATTTCTTACATTAATCCAGCCATTGTGAGCCTCCACATTATCACAAGAGAGTGCAATTAGCTTAACTCCGCGCTCTAAAAATTGATCCCACAAATTTCCAGCTCTTCCTAATTCCGTAGTACACACAGGGGTGTAGTCAGCCGGATGAGAAAATAGAATTCCCCAACTAAAACAAAAAATGTTAAAATTATTAAATTAAAATTGTCAATTAAATTGTATGCTGTGAAAAAATCTTTATTTACGATTCTCCAAGCCAGTCGTGAAAGGTTATCTCTCCTACTGTAGTAGTAGCCTTGAAATTCGGGAAAACGTCGCCCAGAAGAATCCCCATTTTCAAATCGCTTACTCTTTAAATTGCAAACGAAAAATCAGCCTAGGCTTGACATTTGACAAAATAGTTTGACAATTTGTAATGGTATAAATAATTGTAATTTAATTGAAGTCTTCTAAAATCATTCTTCTTTCTTACCGCTTTGATCTGTGCTTAATTAGTAATTAAGCGACGCAAAAGCGAAACGATACAAGCCAATATTTTCTTTAGTAATCAACTGTTTTGTTCGGCTTTCGAGTGTCAACTAGTTGATGTCAAGTATGGAGTCACTGACGCTCTATGAGACCTGCAAATTGAAACAAATGGGTAATAGTCACTCACAGTCAAGTCAATTAATTTGACATTCACAATTAATTACCTTGCCTCTAGCTGATTGCGCGATGCTCCAAAAACAGACTCATATGGAAAAATACCGGCACTTTCATAAACATTTCATATTTATTGCAGTAGTTGAGACTCCGGGCGTTTACACAGATGGGCACATTAAGTGTCGGCATATTTTGTCCAACTATAGTTGTTTGAAGGCGGGAGTAAAAAAAAAACAAGTTGAAATTCATTTAAATTCAAAAATGTCAATTTGCCAAAAATAGTAAACAAATGTTTGATCAATGTTTGCAAAATTTATAGTGCTAATTTAGTTGATAATTTGCGAGATCTCGGATCGAAATAGAATAATTGGTAAGAGGTTCTACAGTTGTCAAATAATTGTAAGTGTCAATTAACTAATTTGTAGCTAATTCATAATTCATTGATATGACTAAAAGCGTTTAATTACTTTTATAGTGCTTTTATAGCTTTTTAGACACTGAAAACTGAGGACACGGTGAGCCATCGTCAGGACTAGCCACTGGTCAGCGATAGAACCAAACAAGGACAAGACAAGGAACGCTGCTCCGTGTGCGTGTGTAGGGAATATCCTGGATTATCGGAACACTGAAGGACCCTGCTCTTAAGTAGCATACCCAACAGTTCATTACCCTTGTGAAATGTCATCAGCGTCGACGCCAGGTGAGCGTGGTATTTTAGGACACTCCACGGTAGCATTAAATTACATTGTTATGTTGTCAAAAATTTTAACAAGCAGTTTGCTCATAATTTAGCTTTCTGAGCAGTTGATATCTCTCTCTGTGCTATGCCTTTTTGCAACCGAGGGAAAAGTATTCTATCAGTATTTGGTTGCTGCGTTCCCAGTTGCGTCTGCGTTAACTCAACATCAACTTTTGAAGACATTGGGTCATGTTCAAAGATTGATTACGTTTTTTTAATTTATAGATTTGGATGATTCTCATCAGTATTTCATCCCCAAAAAAGAAATACTAGAGCCCGCTGATATGCAAAAGTGGATCAAATCCGAAGCATATTATGTAAGGGAGCGAGCGTAACGTGGAAGAATAATATCCGTTAATATTTTAGCTCATTCGCTGACTTATTTATTGGAATTTTACAGGAATACGTCAGTTTTCTAGAGTGTCTGAATGAAGCCGTACGTGGGAAAACTCAATCACATCCAGTCACTGCCTCACCAACAATCTCCATAATGTTGGGCATTCTGGACAAATTGAGTCGTTGGATTGAAGAGATTCCTCCAATTGACCAACCCCAGAGATTTGGTAATAAGGCCTTTCGTAGCTGGTATGATCGGCTTGTCGAATACTCTGAACCGCTACTGAGATCAGCTCTTCCCGAAAAGTACCATGCTGCAATTCCAGAAATATCCATCTATTTGACCGAAAGTTTCGGAAATTCAACTCGAATTGACTATGGCACCGGTCACGAAATGTCATTCGTCATGTTTCTTTATTGCATCTTCCGGATCGGGGCTCTTGACATCAGCAACAATGATGACAAAATTGCAGCCGTGACACAAGTCTTTGATTCATACATGACCCTTGTACGGAAATTGCAAGTGACCTATCGGATGGAACCCGCTGGGAGTCACGGGGCCTGGAGTTTGGATGACTTTCAGTTTGTTCCATTCATTTGGGGAAGCAGTCAACTAATCGGTATGAACAACAAACGTTTTTCGAAATGTTACGGTACTATTTTTCCAAAGCACTTTAATAATAATTATTTTAATTCTGCTTAGCAAATCCGAAACTGGAACCTCGTTCTTTCACAGACGACGTCGTAATTCGAGAAAACAAATCAGAGTATCTCTTTTTTGGCTGCTTAGATTATATCACAAGGATGAAAACTGGCCCTTTTCATGAGCATTCAAGTCAGCTCTGGAACATTAGTGGGACTCAGAGCTGGACGAAAGTAAATCTAGGGCTACTAAAAATGTACAAAGCCGAAGTACTAGCCAAGTTTCCAGTTATTCAGCACACCTTCTTCGGGAGCATTTTCTCAATCAAGGAAGCTGCTGCGAAACCACCCGGTTTGGCAGGCTTTCGTCGACCTTTTCCCAAGTATCCTTCAGCGCCAGGGCCAGCCTCTGAGTCTACTTCGGAATCCACTCCTAATAATGCTCCGGCGGCGGCAATGCTTCCAAAGCCTTGATTGGACTCTCACTTTTAGTTATTACAAATTTAAATTATTTGAATCAGTGATAAACCCGAACCTCAAATATTAGCAAAATTAAAATGGTGTCCTTGGACTTTAAGTCACATTAACGGTACTTAGAAAAAATATTTAAATATTGGTTTCAACTTTTGAACAGTCGACATTTTCCAGATAACATTGTAAGGCCAAAGATAGCTGCTATTGCAGCAGTTATTGCAATCACAGACCACAAGAACCCCCAACACTGAGCACTTCCGCAGACTTCTTCAGCGAACATCACCGCATCAGACTTCCCTTGCGAAGAATTACTAATCCTTTTACAAAGGACATCGTGGATACAATCATACAGCGCATGTAGCGTACAAATCGTTCCAATCACGAGCATGCAGTAGCGAATTGGATGCACCGGCATTTCGTACTTTTCTTCCAAAACCCAGAGTCCTGCAGGAATGGCTCCGAGAACTAAAATCAGGATTCTCATCGTCAGCGAAAAGGCACAACGGAGACCACAAATACGTTTCTCCTATGAAACAAATATAATTTATAGATTAAACTAAAACTATAGCTTAAATAATTTTCATTAATTACCTCCACTTTCAAGACAATAGCCGTGACTAAACAGGAAACCATGAATACCACCGCTGCAACCCGACTAGGTACGCGATCCCAGGTCATTAGTATGAAGAAGGAACCCCATACGACGGATCCAGTATATCCAGCCGAAAGAATGATCCAGCGACTTCCGCCTCGACTTAACGTTACACCACCAAATTGCTCATTGACCTGAATTCCAGAGACTTTGCCGCAGGTGAGCCACGTCGCACTCGCATGGGAAAATTCATGGAGAAATACTGCCACCAACTTAATTGGTGCCAAAATCGCTGAGCGCCACAGAATCCCCGTCACAACAATCGTCACGCCAATGACAATGAACGCTTCAATTTGAGCATTGTTGCAGCAGCAAACTCCCTCTTTATTGGTCACCTCCTCACCACCAAATTGACGCAGCCCTTCAGCGACGGCTCTCAAGCTCCTCCCACTCAAATCTTCGTCGCTCACCACGCCCATTCTCACACCTTTCAGAAAGCTGTTTAAATAAACAAAACTTCTAGACTACTAGCAGCCAGAACAAAAAAAAATCGATTCAACAAGACAATTCTCGCGTGATTCACCTTTGGGATCATTAGGATTCGTGAATAGCTCAAGTACGTGATCTATTTCTATTGGAAATGTCATAGCATATGCTTTTTTGGCCTATAGCGTCATCGCTGCCGCTGCCACCCGATGTTATTAAGTTTACCGCAGGACATGCCAAGATAAGTGCCCGAGGAGATAGCGGTGTTCCTAATAACAGCCTTCGAGCCATGAATAGTCACTTCCCAAAATGTGCATCAAAGCAGTGGAAGACCAAGTGTCGTAAGCATCTCGACGTCCTACAGCATTTTGGCACAAAAAAGTGCTTTTCTATGTCTTCGGATGACGTCTTTTTGCACAAGAACTGCGAAGGATGTTTATAAAAAACGAAAAGGATGCATACCACCGGAATGACGTCTGCTCTGGAGATTCCGAATCGCTGAAAAAAAAAACCTTTCATTCAAAAATTAGTTCTTTCTTCTCGAGTGACGCTCGTTTCCGAGAACTTATGCTTTCTCTAAGAAAGTGAAAGTTCCCCGTTTCAATTATAAATTTACCCTTGATTTCATTTAAGAAAACCTTTTAAAAGTCAACCAAAATAGCTTCCATTGTATTTTAAAAACTGATTTTGCGACTGTTCTCGCTGAAACTAATTCCATAAAACCTGAAAACTCGATGAAGGGCAAGAACGTCTCAAATCCAATAAAAAGAAAAATGTTGTTCCAATACTTCCGATTGGAAAAAATGAAAATGCCATACAACGCAGTAGTCCAATATTTCAAGATTGTAGTTTTATTATACAACTATTTAAACAAATCGTTTTTTTAGGATTGAATGAAGCTTTTGGAGTTCACAAAAAAACTATGTTTAAACACTTCATTCCAATCTAAATTGACGTAAGAGAAATAATTATAAACATAGTAGAAACTTAAACGATAGTTTGACAGGTTTAATGCACGAGCCATCTTAGCAATATCGATTTGCTGCGTCGTCGCCACTTCCATTGCAGGAAACAGAAACCGGGGATATTTAAAAATAAGAAAGTGTATGAGCGACGAATTCGCAATTTCCCAAGCATCAAAACAATTTGACGTGCTTACAATGTCCTTAATTAGCACTAACTTCTATTGAATCCTGGAATTTTAGTTTACAATTCACAAGTTCCACAATACTAAACAAAAAAAAATCTCTTTTTTTTTCGTTTATATACTTTCTCGACTGGAAATTAGTGATACAGATTTAACTAACTTACTTTCTAAACTAGAAGTAAGTAAAGTTAAGACAATGTTTACATCGATTTCCGCACAACACGAAATTACACTTTGTTAGCACAAGACATACCGACAAATCATATCGCTTACAGTACTAACAATCCTTCCGATACTTCAATTACAACTATGAAATTAAAGGCCCTTAATTACATAACAGGAGTGCAAGTGACTTATTGTTTTTTTTTTATGAAAGTGGAGAGGAGACCTGCTCGGGATCATTTAGAAAACTTTTTGAACGTAAAAAACTGGAGTGTGCTCGTTTCAAAACTACAATTTTCATGTTTAATTCTCTATTGAAAGTCAAAAGTCAGTTTACTCTTGGTACACGCGTTCAATTGAAAGGCACATCTAAACCAATAATGGCGCAAATTCACGCACGCGCATACGCAAAAAATACGAAAATACTAATGTTCGAATAACTAAGAATGGCATAATCCTCCGTTAGTACACCTCGTCCGAACTACTTACATTTTAATTACGCTTTGCCGAAAACTAAACAATAAAATACATATAAAATTCTGCCTCTTGAATCTGTAGCCGCCTGCCTGCATATTTTTTTTTCAAACTTTTTCCTTTTAATTTTGAATAAGTTTTAAATACGCAAAAATGAACAGAAATTAAGTATCAAACGGAAGAATAGTGATTCTTGATGCGCCAATTAAAAATGTCTAGTAATTGAAATTATTCAACCTAAAGTGCGAGCACCACAAGGCACAATAATTATATTTCAGTTTTAGTGTCCAAATTCAATTACTACATTTTTAGTTATATCATCGTCATTTCAGTCTCGAATCTAGAATACCAAGTGTTCAGGTTTGCTTACAAGAATTTTTACACTTGTCAGAAAATGCTTATTTAATTCCTACAGAATACCAAAACTTGTCACATTACTTTCTGTATTTCCTCAACCAAATAGTTTGCTTCACTTTTTCACGGCCATTGCCTTTCTCAATGATAATCACACAACTTAAGACATATTAATAACTGGCGGGTGAACTTAAGTTAAAAAAGAAACCTCCGTAAGTTTTCTTTGAAAGCCTAGTTACTAAAATACATTTTACGGAAGAACAATTTGCCTTAGAAAAATTAAGAGCTCAAGAGCTGTTTGAATTTGAGTCCAAAAATATTCCAACGTGATAATATTTGATTTCCATTTCTCCCATATAATGTACAGTTGAGAATTTCGGGATTTGTTGAGGACAAGAGTTAACGTGACGTAGTATTTTGTGTATGTGAATGATTGGAAAAGAGCATTACATGACCCTTTGAACTTGACTTCAAACGACCGTTCGAAATCGCTAGACCCTCATGGTAAGTACACGATGATAAGGAGAAGTGTAGCTGTTGAAGCAGGAGCTGTAGAGATCTTTGGTGTTTGTCTGACTTTGGGCGGGAGACGTATTTTTGTCTGGAAGGTCCATGGAGTCTGCGGACCGCTGCTTGGCAGCATATGAAAAGAGGTCTGGCGTAGAAATCGAGCGAACCATTCCTGTAGTAGTACTTCCGCTTCCATCAACGTTCCCGCCTTTTGTAAATGAAATGTATTGGACCAAATTTGTAATTTTGTCCAAGTCCATGTCCATCGCCGTGTCTTGTTCATGCTCTTCATCACTGCTGCTGCAACTTCCGTTAGAAGATGGTACCCGCCGGTCATTCTTTTCCTTCTTCGTCATTACATTTCCCTCGTAGTCATCAGCATCATCATCTTGGTATACAAAGGGTCCGACATCATCTTCCCTGGACTCTTCTTCCTCGAACTCGTCAAATTGGGATTTTTTGGTACGGAAATTGAAATTGTTACCTTTAAAGGTAAAGAATGGTTCAAGTGGTGTTCGATTAACGGAAGAATTATAATTTGTCGCTGAGGCGGTGGAAATTGACATTAACATTGAAGTACCCGCCGGGATGATATTTTCTGGGCTGTCACAGGTAGCTCGGAAAGAATAGTTTTCGCTTAGCGCAAAACGAAATCTTTTGGTACCAAGAAATGGAGCACTAAATACATCTCCCGATCCTTCGTCTTCTTCGTCACTATCTTCCGCATCGTCGAAGGTCCATTCTCGTCGGCGTTTACAATTAGCCGGCGAATAATTTAGCTGACTAATGTCGTCTAGGTTACTGACCACTGCGCCGGTTGAGTTGGAACTCGAATCCAAATCCAGGTACGTATATGACTTTTGCGATGCAGAGTCGGCAGATGATAAACCTTCGACAAATTCGGCCAATATAAGCTCCGCCGTTGTGCGCCTCTCATCATCCGACTCATCTTGTACGGAACTGGCGCTGATATTGTCTCGTAGGTTAAACCCTACATCATCGGGTATCCCACTCATTTTTTCCACACAATTGAGGATGTCAGAAGGAAGGTCCATTTCTGTTCCGTCCAAGGTAAAGAGAGATCGGGAGTCTAGGAGTGCAGCTTGATCTTCCTCGGTTAACGGCTCGTCGGAGGAACAAATAAGCTGTGGAGCACCAGAAGGCCTTGAGTGGGCAGGGGTTGAACTTTCGATTTCTTGCGCCGAGGAGACCGTGCGCCAAGCATCCATGTATGCTGAGCGAGCTTTTGTGAGAACAGAAGAGATGAGGAGATGTTTATGGAGACTAGTTCCACCGCGGCGCAAGCCTCGTGACTCGGCCATCTTTGTTAAGGACATTGTAATCACCTTTTCTACCTCGGCTTTCATTGTTTTTGTACCCGTTAGTTGGGTTCATCAACAATCTGTAAATCAGAAACATTGTAGTCAATATCCCCGATATACAGAAGTGACGAATTAATTAACATCCCAAAATATCGCTGCTTGTTCTAATGTCTTCAATCAGAGTTAAAAAGCTCATTTATAAAGAAATCAACACAAACAATTCAGTGTTGGATCTCATGTTTCATCATACGAAGACCTTTAGACTTTAGAGGTACAATTTTGAAGCGAATTATGAGGTAAACGATTCATGTTTCAAATTGCGCTGTTAGTCCTCATCATGAGAATGAACTCACCAGAATTGGAGAGTTCGTCCGCTCTATTGAAGATTCCCGGAGCCGGAGTATAAAGTTGTTTCCAAGTTTTAGGCGATAAAGACCAACCCAGGAGTACTTAACTGAATTGTAGATTCTGATCTAAAAAACTAAAAACCAAACACTATTTGAAATTTGGTTATTAATTAATTGATAGTTAAAATCCAATTAAGATAACTAGAGAGAGAGAGAGAGACAGAGAGCAAAAGCGAGATAATACACCAGTTTAAGTAGACGGCCGCAGCGGCAGCGCAGTAGTCAATTAAATACTATCCCACTTTCCCACTTATAATAAATTCTAATTTCTGGAACTGCATACTATCCTAACTGTCTGCTGTCACCCAATCAAAGCGTCCCCTGTCATCTTGCCCAGTTCTAGTTACAACTTACCACCTCTAATTCCATACTGTTCAATATGTACCACTACCACCTATAATATAAAGTCTCCTTTCATGTTGCCAACCAGAGCCAGAGAGCCTGGGTAAAGAATCACAATTATTGGTTAAGGCTAACAAATGTGGGGAAATCCTCCCACATCAAGGTCACAAACTTCAATTTCTGATCTTTTATTCTCTTCGGGTAAGAGTAGTTCCAGAGTGTACCTATGCTCTGCCTTTTGACAGTGAACTTGGTCTCCAATTTTCAGCACCTCGACAGGTATTAATACGTATAAAGTATCTCTTGACTTCCCGGTTAGGTCTACTGCGTATATAAACTGTTTGCCTTCAATCTACTTACTACACCTAGAATCCAGGCCCACGTGCATGCGTAAGCCCAAGCCGACCAATAAATACGCAAATGACCTAACCAACCAAATATCAAAGAGCTTCTCGTGAATTTAAAAGTATTTGGACATGGCATGGCATAGATCCCCGAGACTTCGATATTTAAGGAAAACGTTCCTACTCTACGTTTGAGTTCTACTCTACACCAACAAATTTTTTGAAGAGCTTACTACACCTGAACCTGATGAGGCCATATACACATACACCGTATGAGAAGTACAAACAAAAACAAAGGTGTATAGTAATAGTACTGGTGAGAAAACATGGCGGAAAGTGAGCATAGGCTCATATCCACGCAGCACACACGCGCTGTTGCATTACATTCGTTCGCATCTTGCATGGGTGGAACTTGGGAGGGAGGCTCATTGCCGTTGATGATGTCCTACAATTAAACTTTCTTTTTAGGCTGCATCGATAACTTAGGCCATCTTGATCTTATGTGCCTGTAAATCTTATCACAACCTGTGATTCACAGGACCAACGAATTCCACGAGCTATGCGAGTGCAAAACAATATTAGAATGCTCGACTACTCGACCTTACTCCGATAGGCAAGCTTACACGTGCTGGATACGTGGTAAAGAAAATGCCGACCACAAAAAATCAACAAAACAAATCAAGTGTATGTTATGTTAGTGAACTATTTTCTGAAACCTGAAACAATTGTTTAACAATCGAATGAACAGGAATCTTAGATTCTGGGTCCGTGCCGGGCTCCATCGCATCGGCGAGACTCCAGAGTACTTTTGCTATTACTTATTGCAAATTCTAATTCCACCTTTTTCCTTACTAACAAACCTATTACAAATTTAATTTGCTTCAAATGAATGAAAATATAATTCAATCTAGTAGCACCATGTGGCTTCTACCGACAGATAAATTAGATACAAAGTATAAATTAAAAAAATACGTTTAATTATTGAAGAGATTTTGGACAAAGAATCTTAAGTAAACAATAATCTGCCTGCACGCTTCTAAACGATGAAAGAACCACAAGCCATGCTATGCATCTAAACAAATCTATTAAAGTCCTGAACAAATGAAGCAATTCCATTTTACTGATTGAGTTAACTAAATCAGCATTTTTGTCACTGGGCGCTGGAACAATGACAGTCAACCATTTTAATTCCGCAGACCCACTTAAGCGGCTCTATCTGTTTCACATGTCGTATGTCGATCATGAATGATCATGTCATAGTCGATCATCCTTTGGACTGAACATGTGATACCTCCTACGAACTACGGGCAGCGCCATATTACTAGAATTTAAATTGTGCTATTATAGTAATGCTACTAGTGTAGTGATGTAATGTAAAATGTAATCGGATATTTTATGCAGGTCATTAAACTGAGAGTTGTTCTTATTCTCGGCTCAACAAAAGCCTATAGGCTCTTACTCTAAATAATAACTTCATAGTTTAGTACTTCAAAATTACAAATATTAGTTTCTTTAGTTGAAATAATACCGCTTTGTTATTTGTTAAGAAGTAAATCAGCAGGTAGGTTCTGTACATGGAACTAAATAAATTAACCGAACTTGACCGAAACCGAAAAATCAAGAATACTATTAATGTCAATGCCGAATAAATCGGTTTAGAGGAGTACTGAAAACTTTAGCTAATTGACAAATATAGTTCCATTTCATAGCATTTAGACAAAAGAAGCTAGAGGGAGATTAGTCATATTCATATATCCGTTAACTTAATTAGTCATCAAACTTTAACAGGCATTAGCTTACCAGCATCTCCCCTCTGATACTCTCCTATGAAACAAACTATCGACAATCACGAGTTTACTTTCTGAACGTTCCATTCTCAACCGCTAAGCGCTGTTCGATTACCCTTAATTAGTAACCTAAACTAATCTCTGTCTTCCACATCCGCATAGGCTAGGAGGCATAGGGATGAGTTAGATGAACTTTACACCCCCGCCAAAACTAAAAGTAACTACGAAGCAGCACAGCACAGGTTAGCCTTGTTCCATACCGTAAAAACTGACAATCGATTACTTACCAATTAGTTGACGTTCGAGTGACACTGACCTTAGCCTAGCACTGTACAGAGTGTTATGGTTAATTAAAAATCGTGTAGTGGTCGTGATTAGTTGGAGGTTGGCCTCAATGGATGTTGGAAGATGGGGAAACGCCAATCGCTCCTGTGCAACTGAGAAAGTCAATGGGAACTTGAGTGCTGTGCTCAAGCCTGTGGAAACACTTTTTTTCGCCTCTATCTGCCTCGTGACGTCAGCGTCTAAGTGGCTTGGTGCAAGAGGGTGTTAAGTGGGGGGAGTCTCACCAGCGGAGCATCCCGCACGAAGGGCACAGCCATGGAGGTCAACCCCACTTCAACTTGTCGCATTATTTCCCTAGGCACGCCCAACCTCTCTTGCACAACAAAATGTGACAAGTGACAAAATTTGGAAAGTTGTGAGCACGGGTCGTCAGGGGTTTTGTGTGGGTGGAAGTTTTCATGTGCAATTGCAAAATCCATGGTATATTGCCAGTGACGAATTAGACAATCTAATTAATTTAATTTTAATTTGTTGGCAAAATCAGAAATAATTAAAGTATTGGCGTCAATGGATTATTGCCACTGATGAGCCTTACATAATATCAGTGGTTAGTCTATTTTATGCTTTGTCAATTTTAATTAAACGTCACTTTCTTTCTATTCATAACATTTGCTTTTTGGATACATGTTTGTTCTATGAGTTTTAAAAAATCAGCAAATGTCAGAAAAATTCAATGGATGGATTGCAATCTAAGCTGTTTGCCATTATAATCTTAATAAGAAAAGTAACACGAATTGAATGAATTTTCCAGGGAAACCTTATTAATCAATTAATTCGTTCAATTAATACGGGAAGTACTTTACTAAACAAGCATGTGCAACACACATTACGTTAGTGAAGAAAATTGTATTAAAAACATAGATAACTTCAAAAACAATAAAGTTTACAATTTCAGCCAATTATAATCATTTTAAATAATAAGTTGTATTTTGAAGTTTTATTATGTGTAGCATAACAAAATGGCAAAATACGAAATACAAAAATCAAGCTTGGTGGATAATTCTGAGAACGCGGCAAATTTTTAAATTTTCGGTGAAACAATGAGTTACCCACCGCAAAGAAAGGTCAGATTTTATTTTATGTTATAAGAACCAATGAGAGTTCATGAATAAGATTCCGTTCTACCTATCATTTACTAAAACGGTAATTGAATCAAAATTCTACGAAAATATTTACTGAAATATATAGGAAATGCATACAATTTTCAAAAAAGAAAAGAAACTTATTGTTTTATGACAAAAAAATAAATAATTTGCCCCACAGTGTTGCGAATGACTTTTACTGCGATCTAAAATCTAAAATAAAAAAAAAATGCTCTCATTCTGCTCCTCGTTCTCCCTCGTGTTTTCCTCGTGTTACCATTTCATTTTCTTATTTGC
>JAQFYP010002156.1:0-13378 GCA_034694865.1 Bilobella braunerae | reverse complement strand
TTAGGCCCTATTTTTTAGGCCCTTTATTTTAGGCCCTTTATTTTAGGCCCTTTTTTTAGGTCCTATTACATGGAATCAGGTTTGCCAGCTAACTGTTTGTGTAATACATACAGGTCTCTGGTTTTATTCTAACCCGCCAATTTGTCGTGGGGTAGGTCAATAGGTGGTCAATACGTAGTCGGTTTTTGAAAGTCGTAAGTATCTTTGGTCATGACATTAAAATAAATTACAATTAGTAAGATTTACTTTCTTGAACGATGTGTGAGAAACCCCCTGTTTTTTTTTTTGTATAATTTTGTAAATTTCCTCTAAAAACTCCATATAAAAGTTCATTCCTGCTCATTTACAAAAGAAAGTACCGCTATAAGAATAGCGCTTTGTATACATATTATAATTGCTTTTAATATAAACCAAAAATAGGAATGTGTAAGGTGACCCGAGATAGGGCTTTTACATGGAGAGCTTTTGAGGAATTGATGGGGAAAATTTGTTGGGGGTGGGGTGCACTGTCACACAAAACGTCTCCACTAACCCTTCTAATACATCAGCTGCCCCACATTCTATGGGCTGCCTATATTTCAAAAACATTATTTCAAATGCCCCTGTCCTAGGAAAGGCTATTTGACTAGTACAACAATAATTCAGCCCCTCAGTCGAAGAATAATCCAAATGGTGAATTAAATAAATGAATTAAAATCAAAAAACTTTTCCCCCAAAAGTCGGCAATTGCTTTAGATCACAGCTCCAACACAATTACGCGGTGTGATGCTTTCGATTTAACATGCACTCAGATTTTTAGGTTTCCTAACAATTAGTGAAAATAATGGGGTTTACAGCCCTCATAAACGGATTTAGCGTTTCCTAGCGTTTTCGCTATTTTTGGCCATTTTCAAACCATCCATTTTTAGAATTCTCACTTTCGACAATTTGCACAAAATAAACTAGCTAGTCAACCCGTCATAAGTCAGGAGTACCCTTGACTGTCTGCGGTTAAGTGTACTGGCCTTAATATCTAATTTCAAGTGTCGTGTGGTCTAGATAACTCTTACAAGGACACCGCGCGTCGCGATTCCTTCTGATTGACCTTAAACTTAGTAAACACGTTAAGCCCATCATAAAACTTATCCCCAATTTTTGTTTTTTTTTCCATGGCCATAAATTTCGAAATCCTTTCAAAAAACGATTTAGAGATGCCTGGTTCCAGAAATCCTTATGGGATTTAACACGTAATATTTGAGTTTATACGTGGACCCCCCTCTCGAAAATCTAAAAAAGTGAATTGTGAACACGGAATTTTGGACGTGTATATGCATATATATGACCATGTACTTTGACAAATTAATTCAAACACAATTCAAGTTCAAGATTCACTTTTTGAGATTTTAGACAGGGGAGACCACGTAAAATTTCTAATATTACGTGTTAACCTGATAAGAATTTCCGGAACCATCTCAAAATCGTTTTTCAACAAAATTTCGAAATTTATGGCCATGGAGAAAAACTAAAAATTTGGGGTCAGTTAAAAAAGTTTCAGCTTAATCACGACGCGCGGAGGGCGTGTTAGTTGGATCGAAAATAGAAAACTCGCCATTCAAGACATACTTTTAACTTAGTCTTTACCAATACAATGCCCTAATAGTCCAATGTTAATTTGTTTACAATTGCGAGTTCAATGTCAATTTTTTTGTTTCAATAAATTTACTTAGGAACCAAGAAAATGTTGAAGCAAAGTTTATTTTAAGATTTTTTGGTACACCTTTAGTTACATGTAAAGCACAGTTTATTAGCGCTAATTTTGTTAAATTTTAAACAATTTTTAATTATGAAACGATTTAAAACTTTTTGGATGTTTTAGTCAGTTCAATTGTAGTTCTAAAGCCTTTCTGTAAATATATTTAAAGTACAATGTCCAAGCATTAATTATTAATCACAATGAACTTGTACGGAATCGTTTTTAAGTTTATAATAGAGGTTTTAAGTAGCTTCAGTGTACATGGAAACCAATAGTTATTTGTTAAACTCAATTTTCAAAAACTAATAAATGTTAATTATTAATCATAATTAACTAATTAGGAATCTAATGAGCGAATTGGAGATTGGAGCTAATTGGAGGTCGTAGATAACTTAAGCGTACTCACGTGTCTCATATTATATTTTTAAGTCACAATTCTCTCAAAGTTCTTTTTTGTTAATTTTTAATCACAATTAACTAATACATATAAAAAAAAACAATGTTTAAATACTGAGATTGAGCTATTTAGACGATGTTAATCAGAAATTTAAGTTTATTGTTTAATAAAAATGAAAGGTTCGAATCGACACCAACTCTCACCATTTCGGGCACATGTAATCTTGTTGTAAAATTACGGAAAAAAAGTTGGCTTAATATTTGTCTGACGCCTCACCGTCAATCACAAACCTGTATTTTATATATAGTAATAAACGAGTGAATGGGAATACACATGTGTCCTCTCTCAAAGGCGCTTTTACGTTCAATAAGGATGAAAAAGTGGAGGAGGATGAATCTCCAAAGAGAGCCTTTTCTTCTTCGTGACTCGAAAACGTACAACTCCATTGAACGCTACAGTTGGGTATCGTTCTTAATCTAAGTGTTAGAATAATACAAAACCATTCAAATAATTTTCTCTGTCCAGGACAAATTTTGTCACCTGGTCTTAAATAAATCTAACTACAAGAATTTTAGGCCAAATTTGAGGGTTTAGTGGTCACTGATTGTTGTTATCTGTGATCAAGTTTTAATCACTTTGCGTAACTTTTTAATATTTTGGTTCTAAATATTATTATCTGTAGATATAATCGTTCTAGATATTTTTAGTCCAATTTTATGCATTCTAGATATTATTCTCTTTATATTCACATTCTAAGCATTTTTCATTAGGTTAACTGATGCAAATAGAACTGCGAGGTAACGGATTTTAATGGAACAAACGTCAAACTTATACTAAATTTACTCATTAATTTTACGTACTATGATAGTACATACATATCGCAATAGTCAAAGTAAGTAATTTCAAAGTAAAAAAGTTGAGGAAATGTAATTACAATTTGAAACCGGAATAAATAAGGAACGGGATATTATCAAACCACAAAATTTTGCTACAGTTTCTTGTATCTTTGTGGCAACTTCACATTGATATACTTCACAATTCTCCACTCTTTATTTTCATACCACCAAGGCCTCGCAACATACTTGCATCGGCAAAGGCTTGCGGAAATTTGTGAGTAATTTAATTTCACACTTCCAGTTTGCTCCATTCCAAACTTTTTTCTGTGTTTTTTTTACTTGTAAAAAATTACATTACAAATAATATATTTATATAAAGTAAATTAAATTAAACAGTAAAGCCGCAGGAACACCATTCATACTTTACAGGGGCTCTATTAAATACTATTTTGGAAGCAAATTCAAAGTAAGTTCTTTTTAATTGAAGTCTTATATACTTAAATTATTCGGAATAAGTCGCGGTCTACTAATCAAATGGTTGAAGTAGGAAAAATATGTAAATTATGTATTATAAAGTTCATTTAAAAATTAAGGGACAATTTTTGGGTTAATTGGGAATACAGAGGATTCTAGACAAATGTTATTCTTGTTTTTTGAGACCAACAACTTTTGTAAGGATCAGTTGTCATGTTGTAAGATGCGAAAATGGTTTTGACCTTTCACTCGCAAGTGGGCAACTGGGGGTCGAAACAAAAATAAACTTGAATTTTGCTAGACATCAACTCATATCTAGAAACAGATTTTAGTTCTGTTGCGTAGTTCTTGAGATAGTCACCGTACTGGGACGGACGGACAGAGCGGTGTGAATAACTAATTCCCGCTATAATTCCCGTGTAATAAACAGATAAATTGCTTCATATTTTTTCCAGCAAGGGTTTACAATCCGAGATTGGATAGGACATGTCAAGGTAATTGACACATTAATGTGCTATTCACAATAGTACTCACCATTTTGATTTGCTTCCGTACGTGCGTAACCTAAAACTACAAATTTTACTTCAAAACCGCAATTCACTGCAAAACTCAATTGGGCTTGCACAAGGGGTCAGACCCGTTTCCTTAATTGAGCTTTATTACAAAAAAATCGAGTTTTTCGGGTTCTTGTTAGTTTGAAAATATGTATCGTAATAATACCCGCCGAAAAATTACCACTGTATTTCCTGGTGATACCTACCATGATAGATAATTTGTTCTGAAAATATCTACCGTAATAACATCCTCTCAAACATAGCTTGCTATAATCATGCTACCATTTACTGATTGCTACACTAAAGTAAATTAGGCTGTAAGCCTAATCTTATCTAGATCTTAAATCTTATTAAATCCTATTCTTGTTTTACGCATTTAAACCAGACGCATAAGTACCACAAGTTTAATTTTGAGACATTTTTACTTTGCCAAATAGTAGCAAGAGTTTTAGTTTGTACTAAATAGGCCAAAAAAGCCTGTCCAAAGACAGGAGGATTGAATTTCTGGATCCTCTTTCACTAGGGCGGGCATGTTTGGCTAGTCTTAACTACATTTCCTTTTAATAGCTTTTTGCTTAAATGCTCCACTCTTTAACCCAGAAGGGGGAGGAGAAGAAGAAGTTTGTTTGATCACACTTTGATTGTAATACATTTACAACAGCGAAGTAGCGACCATAAAAAAAAGAAATTACTATGACGATTTGTCAATTAATTAAAAAAAAAAGAGGTATATACTCTAAATTATGTTTCACTTATTAGGTAGTACGAGCGAGAGCAATGTCAATCCATACCAAATTAAAGGAATTATTTGACGGCGAATACTACTCCAACAAGTATGATCGTGAAGGAATTCCTGCTGCACATGATTTGCATATTCCGGTTTTTGCCAAGGAATTTCAATGTCAAGGACATGCTTTTGACCTTGAGAAACAAATCCTGGACAAAATTTCAGCCCCCTTTGGAGACGAGGGTACTTTGTCAACGCTCATTCTCGGAGACTCAGGATCAGGAAAGTCATGGTTAGCTCACAAGCTCACAAAGTTTCTCTTCGAAACGCTGGATTTGAGATTAAAAATCCCTCTGTACATTCCTCTAAGAGCTGTAGAGGAGGCATCATGTGAGCGCAGCTCCGACTGTGAAGAGGGGAAAACGTATCAATACACTTCGATATGTTTCAATTGTCGAAAACCAAACAACATTTTATTTGCCTACCTCCAACTACATTGTACAAATTTAGATATGGAGCAGATAGATCGAATGTACAGAGCCGTTCAAAAATTTGAATTGATCCTATTTCTCGATGGTTACGACGAACTCCAGGATAAGGTCAATTTATGGTCAGTCAACAAATGGGATTTAGATAGATATCGAGTTAGAACGTTTGTTTTTGGTAGATCAAGCTCTTTTCTTAATTTAGACCTAAAGAATTTATTTATTTTTTGCAAAGGCGGAAAGCGAAGGGAGGCTATTCAGTACGTGATTACCCCGCTGGAGGACAAATTGGTCGCAAAGTATCTACAGCGTGTCCCTCTATTCTTAAAGGATATTGAGCTTGACAATTGTGTTTCAGGGATCAATGACCCTTGGATTATGACAAAAAGGGCAATTGTTAAGTTAAAAATTCAACCTGTACAAGCAAACGGTGAAGTTGTGAGAGACTGGGAATCGAGCGAACTTGGTAGTTCGGAGTATTATTATTGGTTCTACATAATGCTTCCAGAGTTGCAAGGATTGTCACGAAATGTGTATTTACTAACAATAATTTGCCAAATGTTGCCAATTTTAGTAGAGCAGAAGCGTAGGGAAATTTCTGATCCAGATGAATTCGTTACCGCTTTGAAGCAGATTTGTGCGACAGAAGTAAGCATTTATGACGAATTTACAAAAGCCTGGGTCGTTTACCAGGTCAACAAGTTTAGGGAAAGCGGAGACCCTCTGAGCAAAATTTATGATGTTCTAAGATTCTACATGTTTGCCTATGCACAAAATTTGGCCATTCATTGTATTAGTTCTAACAAAGGGGCCCTATTTGACGGGTCAATGGGTGTTGGTCTTACTGAATTTTGGAATCTCTGGGTGCCTTTGGACCCTTACGATCTTAAGGATCCTAAAGAGCCGGAATTTAAAAGAGACTTTGCATTAGAACAAGAACTGTTTCCTCGAGATGATAAAGATGGGGATGAAGGTCGTCTAAAAAATCTTCGGTTTTTAAGGGACGCTTCTTTGCTTCGGTACGATAAGGGATCGAAAACGTTTGAATTTTTCCACTTGTCACTTTTGGAGTACTTTGCAAGTCGAGACATTTTTGTAAATCTAAGGGCTCACCTCAACTTTTACATCAACTACGATCGAGGAGATGAAAGCTATTTTATAATAAATCGAAGTAATATTTCTCATTCCAAATTTCATGGAATCTTGACCATGATTGTCGACAAAGTACAACAAAACGAAGGTTTCCAAAAGATTTTGCTCGAATCTATAAAAAAGTCTGCAGAAATTCCTGGAATTGAGCAAATGGCCTCCAATGCGATGACAATCCTCAATTTTTGTGGCTTCAATTTTTCTGGAAATGACATCGATTTTCGAAATATTCAAGTTCCTTATGCAAATCTAAGTAGATCAATTTGTGGAAATAGTGATTTTACAGGAGCAAACTTTGAAGGTGCAAATCTGAGTGAGGGATGGTTTCAAAATTGTCTATTTCAAGGAGCAAATTTTACGAATTGTCATTTTGGTGAGCACTGCCACACAAAGTTGAAGCCAGAAACAAGGGTATTCGACATGTTGTTCTACCATACAGCAGCCGCATATTATGTTGTTATATGCTGCGGTGACCCTCGGAATGAATGTAAAGTATTGTTTTGCATAGCAATTAAGTACTCTACAGATTTTGAATTTATTGAGGCGAATAAATTTTTCAAACTTACAGAACACGATTGGGAAGATACAACACATCTCATAAGGAAAGGAGATAATTTATATCTTTTGCTGTTTACCAAAACTCAATTGAACAACAAAAGATCTGTCGTGGTGCCTAAAACTTTGTATGAACTGAATTTGACTTCAGTTAACTTCGACTTTGTGAACACATTTGACATTAATTTCAATATCTCAGAATTGGATATATCTACTCCAAAAAACGTTCAAAAACGCTACATAGTTCTAGAAAATTCTCCTCGATTTGCCACAAAAATCGAATTTTTTAAAAGGTGCTTGCAACCCTCTCATGGTTCTGCACTCGATATAAATATCTGCATTAGTCGATTATCTTGGTTTCCAGTAGGGCCGATACAATTACTCTATTGTATCCTTTTTGAGGTGTCTAACAAATCTGTCGACTTATGCAAATCTGTCGATTTCTCTCTCACTTTTGGATGTGTACAAGATATAGCAGTGCTACAGAAGGGCGTTCCAATTTTAGCTGAAGGAGAAGTGAATTCCTTTGAAATTTGGTGGGATCTTTGTGATTTGCAGCCTGAAACGCATCGATCTTTACTGAAAGGAATCGTTTTTGATGGTAAAGCTCTATTAAGTGTCCGCCTACCTATGTGGATGGAGCCAGAGGATGACGATCGGAACGTCTACTTTTTCGATCTACAAAAATCAATACAAAAACCTCATATTAAATGCACAAAATTATCGAAACATTCAACACAATGGCGACTTGTTTACTCTGAGCGGAATGTCGCTATTTGGCAGGAGGATGAAGAGGTTTTGAAATTTAAAATAAACACATTGCATCCAAGTTTCGAGTACAAATTTTCCAAAGAGTTGGACTATGTTGCACATCGAAGACACGGATACATTGATATCATCAACACAGTATCAGGAAATTTAGAAAAAATTGTTTCTTCTGACATCTCTACACCGTTTCTTTTTGCAACAACGTTGGATAGTAAGACATATTTTTTGTACGTTTATGTGAATCGCCTTCATTTTATCCAACTATCTAGTTACTCTTCAGAATTGGCATTTGGTTTAGATGCAAGGGTTAGAAAACCGACAGGTTCAAAATTTGCGGCCTTTGATGGCCTCAGGCATTCAGGAAATATTGCATCGCCAAATACAGGTGACACAGATGTGATGTGGGTAGTTGATGAAGCCATGGTTACCAGAAGTGAGTATACAATTTGCAAAGCTCATTATAACCGAGACAGGATGGATTACAAACTGATCGCATTTGCACCTGACGGAAAGGAAGTCGCTATTTTTGGTATTCCACATGAAAATAGATTTAAATTTGAAAGTTTGCATTTTTTGAGAAGGCAATATCGAATTGTCGTTGAAACGTTGGCGACATTTTCGGTTTACAAACTGGAGGAGCCTGACAAGCCCAATTCTGGACAAGGTATGTTATCTCACTATGCACTTGAGTTAGTTGAGTTATTTTCAACACCTATCAACTACTCAGTTACCACCGAGCTTGGTTGGCTAATTGTTTCTGCTACTCCAAATGGTTCTTGTATGGTGTCACAAAATTTCGAAAAAGAGCCAGAAAGCGTATTTTATTTGAACGTGAACGCTAACTGCTGTACAGAATTAAAGATATACTATGGAAAAAAGGTGTCATCTAACAAGAACGTCACGGAAGAAGAGATTCGATGCTGCTATTATTATTGCAAAGATATATTTACAGGAAACGTCGACTTAGTGCAGCAACGTTTCTATGCTACGCATGTTATTAAGATAATGTTAGCTAAGTTCTACAGTATAAGAACTTACGATCCAATTCGATTTGTGCAATTATCTCCTGAATTACACTGGCTCTCAATGTTAACTAGCGAGGGTGAGATACTTATTGTCGACTCAGATAGTCTAAAACTCATGTTTTCATTTCAAGGGTTCAATAAAGCAGTTGAGTTTTATGTTGACAAAATCTCTGATGCTATATCTCGTATAATAACTTGGACTCGATATGGTCACGTAACATGGCTAAAAATTAACGCAAAGTCTCTGAGACAATGTTTTGACAGCAATGATTTAGATGCTTTAGAGAAATTTAGAGAATGGAAAGTTGAGAAGTCTGACTTGTGTAGCACAACATTCTCTTTATTTCGAACAGATATTGGAGATTTACGGGGAATTGACCAAAACAAACTGAATTTCCTAAAATGTTACAAGCCCAGGGGGGAGCCTTCTGATGAAGTGTACGTACCCTTCTGTAGCCTATTTGAGCCAGTGACTGACTCCCTTGAGTCAATGTTGTCTCCTATAGGACAAGGTCTAGGTGGTTCTGTGGATTTGACCGAAAAGTGGGCCGTCACTGTAATCGCCAAGAAAAGTAAAATACTTCAAAAGGCCATAGTTGACTGGCATTCGGGTTTGGTGCTTGAAGGGATCCACTATAATCGCCACTTCGTTATTCGAGCACATTTGGTACTTAAGGAAGGAGTTGGGAGTGTAGTTATAGTTAAGGGTAACAGCGAGACTCATAAAGTGCATGTTTGGTCCCTGGGGGCGGGGAACAAAAGTGGGTATTTGGAAATTGTGAATAACTACGTAGCTTCGCAATATGAGGTAACCAAGGAGGATGGATTGAATCTGTTGGAAAATATTTGGGGTGATAGGAGTAAAAAATGGAGTTATAGTTTGTGGAAAAATAATTGTAACACATGGTGTAAACAAAAACTGGGTTTGATTGGTTGTACATTTCCAAAACGGAAAAGGTTTCAAAAGTTTCCTGATCTTTCAAAAGACTTTTTTGAAAAGCACAACCTTAAAAACCAGTTGGAATTTACTGGAAAGCATTAGGGTTTAAAAGTATGTCATGCATCATATAATCATCATATTGACATAATCATAAAATCATCATAAAATTGCTGTTTAGGAGGGTGTTAGGTACCGTATTATAGTTTTTTTTAAATGGTAATATTTGTAATATTTTTTCCGTGATGCAAATATGAAATTTCAGTAAGTGTTATAATTATATTCTAAATTTGTGTTAAATAGCTTGACAATCCCGTCTTAGAACAGTTATCCTTAATGGACTTGTTCAAAATTAAAATTGAAATTGCGAGGTTCATCAAAAACTATAATTACAATGTAAAAATGTAGCGTTGCGGTGGTAACATGGATTCAATATAATTAGAAAATCTAATGAGGGAAACCTAACTTAACTCTGACATAAATGTCAGCGCGCTTTTAGCTTTCGTAGTGTATGTGATATATGGTATTAATAGTATGGTACGTGTATGTAATATACATATTTCCATGTATAATGTTTCAATGTATTATTAACTAGCTACACCGTGCCGCTTAACGGCACTCGTTTGCGAGCAGCTTCCTGTAGGACCAATATTCCCGCCGTCAATTTAAGCAAAAGACAACAGAATCTGTATCTTTTCAAGCCATTATGACGATAACCGTTAGAATTTTTTTTTAATGTGATTGAAACTTAAGTTTTTAATTGGGTTTGACCCTATTCACTCAAGCTATTCATCTCCCTAAACTGAAAAATAGGGCACCTGTAGCTCTAATAGTAAGTGCTGGAATGTTATATTAAAATTGGGATTTAAATTAAAAATGTTATAAAATTAAACTTAGCCACATTTAAGCTTTGACCATGGGAAAACCGGAAGTACCTACAGCACGGAGTTTGACCATCCCAGATCCCAACCTCATTTGCATGCAAAATATTGCGCTTCAAGCTCCAGTGGTCTCTGCAGGATATGATAATGCCCGTAAAGTTTTGAGTATTTTGACATTTAACCCATGACCTCAGAAAAACCAGTAGCGGAATTAATTTCCCCCCGACGTTTAGCTTTAAGCCACCCAATTTCCAAGCCTCACTTATATACCAAATATGTCCTCTAGCCATAGCGGTTTTTTCGAATTTGAATAAAACACGTTAAACTTAGGGTATTTTGACGTTTGTTATTTGACCCTAGAAACATCTAAAATAATTTTTGCCTGTTTGGACGTAAACCACCCCAGATGCATGTGTCATTTATGTACAAAATTTGGCGCCGTAGCTCTAAGGGTTTTTTTTTTCAGGCATCGATCTCGGACAGACAGACGGACTGACAAACGATTTCATAGTATAAGATAACATATGTCCCACCTCACAATATGTTAAAGCTACAACAATTGTGCTACCTTAATGTTAGAATATGTTTCATTTGACATAAATTTGTACCTACCTACATGGAATTATTTTATTGCTTTGAATAAAATTATGACAAACTAGATGTTATCTGCTTTGAAGTTTACAACGTGAAGCTAACATAGAAGTAAATTAATTGTGGCTTCTTACATAAATATGAATAATATAATATAAATAATAGATAATATAAATAATCTGTAATTTGAATGTCAGGATAAAAGGTTGGAATTTGCTTTTTGAAGTATTTTTGAAATATTTTTATATTAAATACCACTGATATTTTTTCGTTTAGAATTTGATGATTAATTTATTGTCGAAAGTCTGAAGTGGAGCAAGTCAAAATTAATTAAACTAATCAACAAACCGACTTTAATTAGAGTTGCCACTTGTTTTTTTCTGGAGGAAATTTACAAAAAATGCACTACATAATTCTGAGAAAAACAATTCTGAAAAACGGTGAAAATGCACACGGCGCTTTTTTTTATCAAATAAATAGAGTGAGATTTGTGACAAGGTGATTCTCTAAACTAGACCATCCCATGGACAGGTGACCTCGTTTGTATAAAATTTAAAACTTAAAAATTAATAAACTAAAAAAAGTAAATAGAAATTATTTGTGATAAGATAAGGGCATTGATGATTCAATAATTGTTGGATGTTTACCTTTCGTCTTATTTTGATCCTTTTCCCTCACAAGGATTTCTAATGAAAGAGGAAGAAAAAAGATGAAAGCGAGAAGTCTCATTATCAGAGTTTGTCTAAAATTTTAATATTGAAAAACATTTTATTTTAATTTTGAAATTGAATTAGTGCTAGCGGAATATTATTTCTAAAAATTATTCTTTTAAATGTGCAATGTACTGGACCCCGATATCTTGTAGTTTGCTGTATTTACGTACGATTTAATACGTCGCTGTGCCGAACGGAAATATTTTTTTTTCTCAAGGTGGACGGTGTGCATGACTTAACTCTACAACTTTACACACTTCAACGTCATATTTATATACCATATATTATATATTTATATATAATATAAAAGAATATAAAACAGAGCTATTCCTGTAATTGTGTCAACATGAACTGTGCTAAGGTATGTATTGTCGCACTCTGCATGTACCAGTGTACTAGTAGCCATCATGTACGCTCGACTACGCAACAAAATACGGTAACAATGCAAATAAAATCTATGATAAATGAGTAAAGTGACTGTAGAGTGGCATTTTTTTTAATCCAACCATTCGGCAGACAATACACGAAACTCACAATACTACCGAATCTTGAAGCTAGAGCGATCCAAGGGCAAAGGGCGAACGAACGCTCACGCCGTCTACGACGGTTCTGCAACCAAACGATTGTTTTGTTTCGCGACGTTTGTCCTATATCCAGAATACCTTGGGATTAGCAGAAACTTCTTTGGGATGTTCTATTTTATAATATCATTTATAGGCACACTACAAGAAAACGAGTATATTTATCTCGGTACGGTAATCAATGCGGAACATTACTTTTACTTTATTACTAGAATTCAAACGGATGCGCCAAAGTAGAACGTTATTGGGAATTGTCCGAACAGTGAAACGATACCGATACCGATACTACATACTGTTCTTTTGCAAACGGCGTACGTAGTCGCAATGCTGAGTTCATCTTCGAAGTCGAATCAAAGGATTGTTTTTTTCGAGGCTGCCGATTGATTAGGCTGTAAATACCGAGAACAAATAACGATACAAAAACATTGAAATGCCGGTAGTAATGTTCGGAAATCGGTAGATCGGAAACGGTTAGGTGCGGTTACATCTAAGCGTGGTGTAAAATGTTGGCACCGGGGACCACTCCCAGCGGATCGGAAAAAATTTGCATACAAGCGTTGGTCATAGATTGCCGCACACTACTCCATTGAGTTCTACAAGCACAACGCAACAGTCCAGGTACTCGCGGCCGAAGTACTACGTAACAATTTCAGCGATGCTTGCCTTGTTGTATTTAGAGATGTTTACTATGACTACAATCGTGCTCGGGCGACTCGCAAACCGACCTTATACATCGTAATTACCAAAGTAAATAACTACAAATTTGCAACCTGCGACGGAGTCTATAGTTACTTCACTCTCGGGATGTTTTGTAAACCATATACAGCTATCTCATGGATATATATTCTCACTTTCTCAGTCTTGGTGTTACCCTCTTTAGTTTTGCTTTTATTGATAGTGTCGCTCCACCGTATTTCTGATTCGTGTGAGCGAGATACCTGTAGCATAGCCATTTGGTATGAAAAGTTGTACC
>JAQFYP010002155.1:0-13384 GCA_034694865.1 Bilobella braunerae | reverse complement strand
CTTGGTACAACAGCGGATACATTTTAGACAAGCCCGAAATTTTTTTGTCGCCAACAAAATTCTGCTTCCCTGATGACATACAGCAATGTTGCCAGTGCGACAAGATCAACTTCATTCCTTGCTCATGGTGCCAAGAATTTTTCTGTTTTGAACATTTTTTCGTGGCTTACCATTACTGTGTACCCCTTGGGACTTTACCAGCAGCGGTCGATGATGTAATTAACTAATATGAACTGCAATGATTCGCAAAAATAAAGGTGAAAGTTAAAAAAACTATAAAATGGCCAAGAAAAAAGTTTGTAGTTCCACAGAAAAATTAAATTCCAAAAATAAATTAATTTTAACATGTATTACAAATGTATTCTTCTTTCTCGATAACTCCATTAACTGCAGTGATGTGACTCTAATGCAAATAGCAAATTTATTTATTTAACGTACAAATTATTACTGAGTTTCGAAAGTTTATCAATTATATAAATGCAAAATATCAATCACGGTATTTGGTATTTTACCACAAAGATTACTATTTTTAATTTTTGTTGCAAATGCAAGCAAGAATAACACAGTGGGTCCAATATTTTCTTCAAAGACAATTTAAAAAAGTTAAAAAATTAACTGGTAGAATCTTTATTTTAAGTTAAATCCTCCATTTCGCTTATCATGAACCACAAATGTTTCATTGGTGTTTGTATCTACCAAGTTTATACAAAATTAATTATTATGATAATATTTCGTTTCAATAAAAACTAATTACTATATATAACAGAGTTCGCGGGCTCGGTTGGTGGTGAGTGGCGAGACAAATGTCAATGGTATCATTCTATGACAACCTGGAAAATGACCCCTACAAAAGTTGTTCCTCTTATATAGGGGGACAAAATTTGTTGAGAGAAATTTGAACTGTGGTCCCCCAATGACCCCTTGACCTCATAATGACCTTTCAAGTTGAAACCCTACTTTTGCATTAAACAAAAGATTACGATGATTTACATGACTCCAGAGTTTCCCTTGACCTCAAAATGACTTTTCATGGTCGAATTCTCCTTTTATTTTAAAATTTTGCTTTGACTCGCAAACCGTTACTAGGCAAGAGTGTTAACGCCTTCATTTATTTAAGTTTGAGTTTTATGTTAAACTGAGTTACTAAACCTGAAAGAAAAAAAATTAACTATGCTTCCTAAATATGTTTAGATGGAAGATTTGAGGCGTGATTCATTATTTATTATTAAAAAAAATTCCGACTCCCGGGTTAATCATTGTATAGTGAATCAACAATCGTTAGTTTTCTCAAACAGCTCAAAAATTGGAAAATGTTGAACTAATGAGATTATGATTCAGCTGCACTTGCGTTGTTTTTGCAAAAGTAAGTCACCATACACATATGGGCACACAAAGGCAATACTTCGCCAGAAATATTTAGACTGGTTTGACATATTGTTCTAATTTACATATTTTAATCAACCTGAAAGGAGGATTTCAGTTTTACAGTTTTTTGTAACAGAACTTTTTTATCAACTATTATTGAATTAAAAAATATTTAAAAAAAAGCTTAAAGTTGCTCTACTTACTTCAATTTCATTTACAATCAATTTCCAGTGCAAAAAATATTAACAATGCTTCCTAATAACTTGGTATGAGTGGATGAAAATTTTTTGAGGCGTGTTTATTATTAAAAAAAATTGAAGTTGCAAAACGATTTTTGCTGTAAAGTGCCCATATATGCAATTGGGCAGCTAGTATTTTGCAAATAAGTTTACATGAGTTCCACATACAACATATGTAAAGATGGCGCCAAATCTCGTGCTCCCTTCTGGTGCCTTCCAATGTTAGGGAAGGCGAAGGTGACCACCGTGACCGTTTCATTTATAAAATAACTTTTATTTTATTATTATTATTATTATTTTAGAAAAACGACATTTCCTACATTTTTACGAGTAGCATGTACAAGTGGAAGTACATTGACCACGGTCAAGGGAACGCTGATTTACAGGCCTACGAACTGCTCATCACATACTTGGCAAACTTTGTCCACTCTGGGTAAATATTTGTCCTAAGATTTTGTAGAAATTAAAAAACTTAGCATATTCTTAAAAATGGGATATTATTACACGAGTTGGCACTTATTAACGAGTCATTTTGCTTGTGTTGGCAGCGATCCAAATGTGCAGAATCCACGGTCTATCTCAACGACGCCAAGAAGCTGGCCAAACTACCTTCCTGGAAAAAGGAGGTTTCTGCGTTTCGGTAGAAGTGCCAAAACAATTAATTAATTAACTGTAAATTACGTGAAATTTAGATTAACGTTTGGATTTGCAGGGCGTGAAGTGGTATTGGAGTCGAAGTACCGTGGGACCTACATTGAATTTTGGTTTCACGAGTTTCCTGCGATTTTCAAAACTGATTTTGCATTGGAACAGCTCAATAAAAGCAGTCCCCAGAGTTACGACGCACGGTTTCCGTTTCCTCTGCCAGAAACACGACCATCCGTGACACCGTTGAATGCTGTCACTGAAACCGTGCCCGAAACCATACCCTTGATTTCTTCCACGGTTCAAAACACTGTGGTCATGGTCGCTGGTTTTCTGCTACTCCTAAACTTCTTGTGCTTCTTTGGCATCTTCTACCAGCGCCAGCGCCTCAAGCGCACTGAAATCCATCTTCGAAGGCGGTACATGTCTGGGACGGCTAACAAATTGGAAGCCGTTGCCCTGGAAGGGCAGCCGCGAGTGAACACTGACGGTGAGCAGGTCACCACTCCTCTGTCGGACCAATCTGAACCTAAGGTTAATGTTTTGTAGCTACGCTTCCGCTTAATTACCAAATAAACAAATAATAATAATAATAATAATAATACAAATAAACAGTTGCAAACGCACGTAACCTAAGTAACGTATCGTACTGATACGAAAATACTTTCACGCAACACTAGCAAAATTAAAAAAAGCCAAATTTTCGGGTCAGGGGTCAATTACAAGGTCATCCTAAAATTCTTGAAGGGTTGGGGGTCACGTATGTAGCTCAAACCATCATAACTTTCGATTTAAGAAAAACTAGCAAAAACCCGTAAAACCGATTTTTCGGTTTTTCGGGTTTGGGGGTTATTTATGGGGTCATCTTAATAAGGGGAAAGGGTCTGGGGTCACTTTGGTCGTGGAAAGCATTATAACTTTACGTATAATGCAAAACTTACAAATCCAAAAATTGGATTTTTCGGATTTGGAGGTCATTTAAGGGGTTATTGATATAAGGATGAAGGGTCTGGGGTCATTTTAGTCCTTGAAATTATCCTAACTTTTTGTTTTATGCAAAACTAGCAAAAATCCGACAAAACCGAATTTTCAGATTTGGGGGTCATTTAGGGGGTCGTCAAAATGAGGGTGAAGGGTATGACCCCTATGGCCCATCTTCGAACTTGGCCTCACCCTTGACCCCTACTACCTATAGCTGAAAACAGATTTGAAAAAAGTTAACCCGTTCGAGAGTTATGGCGCAACCGGACGGAGTGACGGAGGACGGACAAAACGTTCCCATAAAGTAGCTAATACGCTACTTAATAATAAGGTTTTTTCTACCTGCGCATGCGCATACGCATTTTCGTCCAAATATCGGCAGAATTTCTTCAGCTCATGTTTTTACAAAAAAAACAAAACAAAGGAAATCCTTAACACAACAAAGATATTCAATATTCAACTTTAAATCATTAGTACTATAGTTTTAAACTTGAGTATAATTAAATAATTTTTAACTAAAATTAGGTTAGGTTGATTTAGGTTAGCGCCAGTATACATTTAATTAATAAAAAGGTTTTTTTCTACATGCGCATGCGCTTGCAGGCGAAATTGCCGCGTGTGAAAAAAGTAAAAAGTTTCTATGGCCCCAAACGCCCCCAAAATGACCCCTTGACCTCAAACTAACATTTCGAGGTCAAAGCCAACTTTTGCATGGAACAATATATGTGATGTGTTTTGAATCACCCTAGCCGTATATTGTTTTCGCAAAGCGAAAACTACGGCTAGTATATATTAAGCAAGTAGAAATGGTTTCTTTGTGCATAATAAGAAAGTTTCAATCCAGTTACAATGTGAAGTAAAGCCAGAAAACGACAAATGTGGACCACATCATACTTAACAAATCATGGCTAAATTGTTAAGGTTTTTCAAATTGTGGGGAAATCGCAAATAATTTTTTCTAAAGTTAGCGGGGTTGGCCTAGTGGCCAGAGCGTCTGTCTCTCCAATAGCCAGCATGAGAACGGGAGTTGAAATCCCCCGATCAGCCACAGAAAAGTCTTCGCTGTTGGCTTTCCTCATAAGGAATTACCTTGCGTCTGACCTTGTGTACGCCCGTATCTCCTTGAACTAGGCATGCACAGACAGAGGTTGTGGAAATTTTCCGATAGGTTTCCCAACAGTCTCTGTCAAAATTGAAAAAACTACCCTCATTTTGCATAGAGTCACCTGCGGTTATGAGGCGAAGGCTACGGCCGTTGATTTGAGGTCAGTATCCTCCCTTTGTGAACTAGGCCCGTAAAACAGCAGAATGTTACGGATAGTCTGTTGATTTTGTTTGATGACAACATCTATGCTAATTATCTTCTGACCCTTCAACATCCATACCGTCGCGTTTACATGTTGACCATCCGCTCTGCGGGAATGTCAAATTACGCTCTTTTATCAATAGCTTTTTTTCAAATTTTGCACGCATTTATGACCATGCAGTAATATAAAAATTATAGATTTCATTATTTACTGTGTGTTTTTCAAATTTGAAATTTTCTGACTTTATTATACTGTTCTTAGTTATCACAAAATAAGATAAATGTGGGCGATAATAGAAGTTTTCACTTTATTATGAACGATACAAAGACCGTGACATTTGAAACAAATTACTGGATGAGCACAAGAGTAACCATCACGTAGGCTACTTTTCCTGCCACGAAGAGACAGTATTCTAGATCAGCCTCAAGGTAGCCTGATGTTGCCTGTTTTAGATTGGTTAAACTTAGTCAAACTAACCAATGATTTGCTGAGATGTTAATATAGCAAAATTATTTTCTTACTGCCCCATGCTTGCCAATATAACTTTTAAAGTGGCGCACCGCTTTTAATAGCGTATATTCTAAATCAGGAATGGATATTTCGAAAATATTTGCCAACCCCATCATTTGATATTCGCGAAAGTTTGGAATTTTTGCATTCGTGTTGTAACTAAACCTGCCATTGACGTAAAGACAGTAACACATAATGGCGGGTTCCTGAAGATCCACGTCGAAAATGCTCATGTACCCTTGGAAAAGGACGTTGCCAATGGGGCTTGGCTGCACATAAGTTGAATCGGACATCTTATTTTGAAAGCCCACAAGCTGACCGTGTCGACCCCTCATCTGCAATAAAATAGGCCAAGTTTACAAAGTAGTGAAATTGCAAAACACTAAAAAAGAGATTGCCTCTTTGACAAATTTACGGCTGATAATGATTCGCAAAATTTTTAAACTTTGAGGACTTCGAGAATCTTTAACGAATTTAACGCAGGAAAGCGGACGCTTTAATGCAGCGTCGTGATTTTTATTGATTATTTAGATACTATTCCTCGTGACAATAGTCGTTCCTCACGTAAATTTCCATAATGATTCTAAACAATTTTCATTGATGCGTGAGTATGTAGCGCCTACCTCTATCAAGGTATTTCCTTGGCTAATTGGAGCAAAAAATTTTCCAGTGAACAATTTTCTAACATTCCCGTCAAAGGTTTCCCCTGCCGCAACGGTAGACAGTGCCAACAGAATGTAAATAGTTGTTTGCATTTTGGGATGTTATGAATAGTATATTATACAATGTCGATATCTAGCTTAGTTAGCTTGTAAGTCTCCTCTAGATATGCTCACCTGTATCAAATGCAGCAATTTGCCAGAGTTTAAATAGATAGAAAAGAGTGACGTCGCTGTTATCAGTTGGGCAGTTGCACAACATTAGCTTCCAGAACATATATTTCACAACAAATTGTAACCAACGTCTGTTATGTTCTACAGACCACTAACAACATTCATTAATAAAGGTAAATGTAAAAGAGAGTTATTTGACATTCCCGCAGAGCGCATGGTCAACATGTAAAAGAGAGGGTAGGGATGTGGAAAAATAAGGAGCTGATTAGCATAGATGTTGTCATCAAGCGGGACTCCGTAACATTCCGCTGTTTCACGGGCCTAGTCCACAACGGAGAACACCAACCTAAATTCAGTTACAGCGGTGGCGTTTCCCGATAACCGCAGATGAGGGCAGTCTTCTCAATTCTGACAAGGACTGTTAGGAAACCTGTCTAGCTTCCATATCCTCTGTCTGTGCATGCTTGGTTCACCGAGATACTGGTATAGAAAAGGTCAGATGCAAGGTAATTCCTAAAGCACAATGCCAACAGTGAAAGAGTTTTTTGTGGCTAATCGGGGGATTTGAACTCCCGTTCTCATGCTGGCTATTGGAGAAAGACAGAAGCTCTAACCACCAACCTGCCAACAGTGTTCAATACCTAACTTATAGTTCAATTTTCTTCTTTGTAGAAGCCTGCAAAAATTTAATTTAATATTAAGAATATGTGCAGAAATTAATAGCGTTTCAAGTATCTGCTCAAAATCATGTAAAATGTATCAAGATATCTTTCTATTAATATGCCGTATCAAGCCTTCGAATGCAAATATATTTCACAATCTCCTGTTTTGTACGCTTTATTAACTTATTAATTAAGTGTATTGTAGGTAAATTAGAAAAATTTATTATAAGTTTATTAGTTTATTTTATTCTAAACCTAGAGAAAATTTGGATTTAGAAAAAACGTCATTTTATTTTTTACTTAGTGTTTTAAATACACGAAACTAATAGATATGCTTAAAAAATTATACGTTTAATAACAAGTCGCTGCCAAGCAACTTGCTTCTTTTCTTAGAAAATTTGTCTAAATTATGACAGACACTACTTAATTAAAATTTAACTCACTCTAGCGGTATTTTCAACTAAACTAGTTACCGTAACTACCACTGACCTCTAACACTAACTCGACCCAAACATATGCAGTTACTTGGAAATGGCGTTGATCGAAAGCTTCTGACAGAAATGATCGTCTAATGATAGTCTAATACTACAATTTGTTTACACAAAATTTCTTGCAGCCTACACAAAGAAAGCAATAGCGACCATGAAATACAGTTCTCTTTTGTTCTTGAAAAAAAAGTAGCTACCTGCTCGTTTAAAATTCGATTTTATCTAAGACTTTACAGAGAATCATTATTTTGGTCAGACAGTCAAGCAATATAATATCTTTAAAAAATAGCTTTTTAAAAACAAGACGCTAAAAAAAACAATTCTGCTTTCAGGTAAGCTTTCTATTAATTAGTAGTTTTCAACAACTTGTTATTCAAATATTCTTCTGTGTAGAAGCTTGCAAAAATTTAATTTAATATTTCTCGAAAAATAATTTGCCTGTTTTGTTTAAACAGTTCAATAACAAGAATAGTTAATATTTTTTCAAATTTATATTGCAAATTGCGAAGTTATTTTTCTTCAACAAAAAATCTTAAACATATTCAAGGAAACCAACAAACCCAATTTTGAGCACATAACAAAACACACTTAAAGTTACAAAGCAACTTTCTCAGAATCATTAAAACTCAGAGTGACGTTCATAATTGGAAGACAGACGAATCACAACAATATAGTGTATTAAATCATAAAAACAGATTTTTGTTTTGGTAATTGTTCCTTCGGACAGTTGGTCAAGAAGCACACAATAAAACCAAAATGAAACAATTAACACAATTATTTGACAATACAGATAAAAAATATTCCTGAAGATTAAATTATGAAAAAGTTAAAATAGTAAAATATGCAACACAACACATATATTTCGTTATTTGCTCTGATTTGTTGAAGTCCTGATTTCTGTATCCATGCACAACGTGATTTTATAAATTTTTCACTTTGATTTACTTATAGCAATGTAAATTGACATAATTTGTTCACCCAAATTGACGGTAACATTCTTCGATAGCCCGATACATGACTTCTTTTACAAAATGGAGATAAAAAAAACTTATCAATAATATCCTAACAATTCACAATAACTTTAGGTATATGTACACATAAATTATTTTTTTTTTTATAATTTTATCTCTTGGTAAAGCTTCTTCGACTATGCATTAATTAGAACTACCTGTGGAAGAAAAATAGCATAAATGATAAGCTTCTACAGAATAGCTTGTTTTCGTTAGAAAATTCTAATCCGTTGTTTTCAAAAATATAGCCTTGATTTCTTTTAAATTGTTTTGCTAGCCTACTTCAATCTAAAACAATGCCAAAAAATATTTCAGATTAAGAAAATAAAAATGCTTTTTACCAGATACTTAAAGATCTAATTTACAGAACTAGTTTCGAGCGCAAAATTGAACAGCATCTGAAGGATATATGGAGACAATAATAGCGTTTCAAATATCTGCCAAAAAATTTGCCAAGCTATCAAGTTATCTTTCTGATAGTTTTTCGTGTCAAGTCTTCCTATGATAATTTATTTTACAATCTTCTTCTTTTTACAGTCCTTAAAACATTTGTTAATTGTGTTTGAAGGTACATTTTCAGAATTTGTTAAGTTGAAGCTTAGAAAAAGTTTAGACTTAGGAAACACATGCTCAATACTCTTTTCCTAAACCCACAAAACTAATAGATAATGCATAAAAAAATTAAACTCTATATAACAAGTCGCTGCAAAGGACTTGCCTTTTTTCTTAGAAAATATTTGTTTTTGCAAATCAACATAAGTTTTGAAAAAAAAATATATAAAAATGTCTGTTTTGAAAGAATAGATACAGGTAACATCCATCCAGACTTATAATAACAATATCATATATCTGCATATTAATCAGACATCTCACAAAAACTATTCACTATCTTCTGTGAATATATAATATCTTCTTCTATCTTTACTTTTTAATTATCTTTCTTGTCTTGATGTTTACCGATATTTTTTTTTCGTAAAAGGTAGAAATAATTGTTTTTGTTTTACATTTTTGGGTACTTTTAGAACCCATTAAGAGATCAAGAAATTTTGAATAGACCGAGTGTTGATTTGTCCACTAAACTAGTTACCGCAACTAACACTGACCTATAACACTAAGTCGACCCAAACTTATGCAGTTACTTGAGAATTGCGTTGATCAAAAGCTTTTGACAGACATGGTCGTCTAATGATAGTCTAATCCTACAATTTATTTACACCAAAATTTCTTGCTGCCTACACAAAGAGAGCAATAGTGACCATGAAATACAGTATTCAATCTTTAAAAATAGCTTTTTAAAAACAAGACGCTAAAAAATTAAAATCTGCTTTCAGGTAAGCTCTCTAATAATTGGTAGTTTTCAACAAATAACTTGTTATTCAAATATTCTTCTCTGTAGAAGCTTAATTTAGTGTAATTTTGCAAAAATTTAACTTAATATTCTCGAAAAATAGTTTGCCTTTTTTTTTAAGTTATTCAACAACAAGAATATTAAATATTTTTCGTTTTTAGCAAATTGCGGAGGTATTTTTCTTAAGAAATGAACTATGTTATTCCAGAAATCCCGTTACCCAATTTCGGACACACTGTAAAAGCACACTTAAAGTTACAAAGCAATCAACTAGTATAGGTTATGAATAGCCAAATAATAAATGCATAAAATTTATTGGAGCAGAAAACTTTCTAGGTATCATTATATTTAATAGTGGTGTCCATATTAACAAGAATAGTTTGTTTAGATCAATAGACGAGTCGCATCAAGTATCTAATAACCTGTGAATTCATTAAATAAATTATTTATTTAAAAGGTAAATTTATATTTTGTAAATATATTCAACAAGAATAGTTTTTTTTTATTTTTTTAGTTTATGTTGCAAATTGCGAAGTTATTTTTGTTCAATAGGAAGTCTTAAACATATTCAAGAAAACACACTTAAAGTTGCAAAGCAACTTTCTAGGAATCTGGTCAGACAGTCAAGCTATATAATATCTTTGAAAAAATAGCTTTTAAAAAACACGTCGCTGTAAAATATAATTCTCTTTTGAGGTAAGCTCTCTAATAATTTGTAGTTTTCAATAACTAACTTGTTATTCAAATATACTTCTCTGTAGAAGCTTTCAAGGATTTAATTTAATATTTTTCAAGAAATAATTTGCCTGTTTTGCTTATGCTGTTCTACAACAAGAATAGTTATTTTTTAGTTTATTTAACTTTCTAAGAATCTGGTCAGACACTCAAGCTATATAATATCTTTTAAAAAAAGCTTTTAAAAAACACGTCGCTAAAGAGCATAATGCTGCTTTTAGGGAAGCTCCCTAATTATTAGTTGTTTTCAACAGCTAACTTGTTGTTCAAATTTACTTCTCTGTAAAAGCTTATACAAATTTTATTTAGTATTTTTAATATCTATAATTTAATATTTATTATCTTTGTTCCAGCAACAAAGATAATTGACATTTTTTGTGTTTTTTTTTTTCAAATATATTTGGCAAATTGTAAGTTATTATTTATTGATACTAATGATACACTCAAATTGACTGTCGCATACTCCGATAGGCGACGCATAACTTCAAGATAATTCTCCAATGCAAAATACTTGTCGGAAACCCTTGTAGTAACATTGTTACTATTCATAGAAGCTTTTGTAGTATGTGCACATAATTTATTTCCTTCCTTGGCAATGCTTTAATTAGAACATATCTGTAAGAGTAGAATATCATTAATGACAAGCTTGGTGGGCTGAGTTGGTCTCGTGATTAAGAGCTTTAACCTCTCTTTACTGTCCAACCTGAGCGTGGATTCAAATCGTACGATCATCAGCAAAAAAAAATCCTTGCTACTGGATTTTGCCTTAAGAAATTGCTTAGCTTCTGACTTTGTGCATGCTCTATCCTCATGATTAGGCTGCAAAATTAGAAGATATGAAGATGATTCGAAAAGGTTATCACAGTAGCCTGAGAGAATTCAGAGGAATATCATTATTTACAGGCAATCATACGCATGAACCCTTCCTACATTATCCCTATTTACTCCCTTGAATGTTGACCAACCGCTAAGCAAAAATGTCAATTAAAGCTCCTTTAACTTTCCTATTAATAACAAGCTTCTTATTAAAAATTCTTTTTTAAATAAATTGTTTCTCTTACCCTTTTCTTAGTTTTCTTGAATACATAAAACTAATAGAAATGCGTAAAAAAGTAATATGCTTAAATAACAAATCGCTGCTTACAAATCAACTTACCATTTTTCTTAGAAAATTGTATTTGAAAATCTACATGTATTTTGAAAAAGTATAATAACTTAAAAAGTAGCTTTTTAAAAACAAGACGTTGAAAAATAAAATTCTGTTTTCAGGTAAGCTCTTTAAAAATTAGTAGTTTTGAAAAACTAACTTGTTATTCAAATATTCTTCTCTGTATAAGCTTGCAAAAATTTAATTTAATATTTCTAGAAAAATACTTTGCCTGTTTTGTTTAAACTGTTCAATAACAAGAATAGTTAATACTTTTTGCTATTTTTTTTCTCAAACTTATATGGCAAATTGCAAAGTTTTCTTTTTCAATAAAAAAAATCTTAAACATATTCAAGAACACCAACTAACCCAATTTTGAGCATATAATAAAACCCACTTAGGCAAAGACAGCTTAACCCACAAAGCAACTTTTTCAGAATCATTACAACTTAGAGTGACGTTCGTATTTGGAAGAAAAACGACTCACAACAATTATCTAATAATGTGTAAAATCATAAAAAACAGATTTGGTTTTAGTAATTGTTCCTTCGGACAGTTGGTCATTAAGCACACAATAAACCCAAAAACGAAACAATTAACACAATTATTTGACAATACTAATAAAAAATATTTATGAAAAATAAATCATGTAAAAGTTAAAATAGTACAATGTACAACACAACGCAAATCTCTCATTATTTGCTCTAACTTGTGTTGTAAAATTACTCCAAAATCAAATCATGAAGGCGGAGCATAGCTCAATTGGACATTGAATTCCATTATCCATGGATAAAGGATATTATAAATTTGTTACTTTGATTTACTTATAGCAATGTAAATTGACATATTTTGTACACCCAAATTGACGGTCACATTCTGCGATAGGCCGATACATGACTTTTTTTTGCAAAAATGGAGATAAAAAATTCTTGAAGTATTATCCTCACAATTCACAATAACTTTAGGAATATATACACATAATTTATTATTTATAATTTTATTTCTTGGTAAAGCTTCTTCGACTATGCATTAATTAGAACTACCTGTGGAAGAAGAATAACATAAATGATAAACTTCTACAGAGTAGCTTGTTTTCGTCAGAAAATTCAAATCCGCTGTCTTCAGAAATAAAGCCTTGATTTCTTTGAAATTGTTTTGCTAGCCCACTTCAATCTAAAATAATGCCAAAAAATATTTCGGATTAAGATTTACTGGGTAAATGAAGTTGTAATTTACCAAATATTGAAATATCTAATTTACAGAACTAGTTTCGAGCATAAACTTGAACAGCATTTGAAGGATATGTGGAGACAATAATAGCGTTTCAAATATCTGCCAAAAATCTTGCAAAGCTATCAAGATATCTTTCTAGTAGTTTTTCGTGGCAGGTCTTCCTATGATAATTTATTTTACAGTCTCCTTCTCTTTAAACTCCTTAAAACAATTGTTAATTGCGTTTGAAGGTACATTTCCAAAATTTATTACATTGAAGCCTGGAGAAAGTTTAGACTTAGGAAAATCATCCTTAATACATTTTTCTTAAACACACAAAACTAATAGATATGCGTAAAAAAATAAAACTTTATAAAACAAGCCGCTGCAAAGAAACTTGCCTCTTTTCTTTGAAAATTTGTTTTTGCAAATCCACATATATTTAAAAAAAAAGAGGAAAATGCCCGTTTTGAAAGAATAGATACAAGTAACATCAATCTAGACTATAATAATAATATCATATATCTGCATATTAATCAGACATCTCACAAAAAACTATTCAATATATTCTGTGAAAATATAAAATGTTCTTTTATCTTCACTTTTTAATTATCTTTCTTGTCTTGATGTTTACCATTATTTTTTTCGTAAAGGTAGAAATAGTTGTTTTTGTTTTACAATTTTGGGTACTTTCAGACTCTTCTTTAAAAAATTTTAAATAGGCAGAATATCGAATTGTACGCCACGCCTACTCAACTCAACAGACTCTACTTAATTAAAATTTAAATCACTCTAGCGTTAATTTCAACTAAACTGGTTACCGTGACTACCACTGACCTCTAACACTAAGTCGACCCAAACTTATGCAGTTACTTGAGAATTGCGTTGATCAAAAGCTTCTG
>JAQFYP010002154.1:0-13385 GCA_034694865.1 Bilobella braunerae | reverse complement strand
ATACTCCGGAATCCGCGCATTGTAACACTTGTCTGAAGTGAGGAATCAAGAACGTCTTGAAATTGCTGGAAATTGGTCTGGCTTTTTACTGCAGCTCTAGTGGTCCCTTTTATCTTTGTTGAGAAATATTCTTGAAAGTTCTGAATTGTTGTATCCTTGGCCAATGATCTCACAGTATACATCTTCGGTTTTGGACAAATGACATGAGTTATCACACGACCAGCGATCACGATCAGATGAATTTTTTGTTTTTTGCATTGTGAATCTGTCCAAACTCAGGATCCTGTGGCTTGTAGCTAGACATGTCATTACTTGAGTTGGTAGCCATGTCTTTGTAAACGTCATCGGTTTCCAGATGGCAAATGAACGATTCGGTATCAGAGTACAAAAGTTTGCACTTTTCTCCATATTTTGGAACAATTTGGCGGTATAGATGGCTGTACATTTGACGCTTTGCCTCATCGCGCACAACAACCCCACTGTAAGTTGGCATATTCAGTTTCACTGAAAGTTTGTTCATCAAAAACAAGCATGTTTGTTGATTAATAATTTTGATATCGGCTACCGTTGGCTTCAGAATATACATCATCGCTTCTCCGGCGTCAGTCACAATTCTCATATTTTTGCGTTTCCTAACCTGTTCAATTATTTTCCCAAAGGTAGAATTGTTGAGAAGCTTCCAAATATCCCGTTCAAAATCAGACGTTGCTTGCTTCCTTTTTTCACTGTTAAAGTCAATGAAAGTTATTAGCCATGGCTTTTGGCTAAACTTTGACTTTTTGTTACTTTGGCTCCAATGTGAATATATTCTTGCAACACTCTGTAATGTAAGATGTAATTCTTTTTTGGCATTAAGCCTCCAACTAATTTTTGAACTCGATCAATTCCTTTTGAATTTAGTTCGTTATGTACCAGTACCAAAGATGGGCATTGTCTTTAACTTGAATTTGTTTTTGGCAAAGTATTAAATATTGGGGCCGACCCTGCCATAGGACGCGTTGTTTCGTCTTGACTATTCAGCAAACAAGGCTTCTTTATTCCTAATTTAAGGCCTCATACATTGCTCTTGCATCAAAAAGTTGGCGAGGTTGGTGGAGTGGTTAGAGCTTTAGTCTCTCGCCACCAGCCAGCATTAGAACGGGGGTTCAAGTCCTTCGATCAACCACAAAAAAGTTTTCGCTGTTGGCTTTGTCCTTAAGGGACTACCTCTCATCTGACCTTGTGTGATGCCCGTATCTCCGTGAACTACTCATACACTGACAGAGGGTATGAAAACTGCCCGATAGGTTTCCCAAAAATCTGCCAGAATCGAGAAGACTGCCCGTCATTTGCATAGTCACCTGCGGTTATCAGGCGAAAGCTACGGCCGTACCTGATTTGCGGTTGCTGTACTCCCTCATCTGTGATTCCAGTAGCTACAAACGTCCAAACAAATACACCAGTTATTGCCATCGCTGAAAAGGCGGCAGACATTCTACTTTGCCACAATACGCACACATACATACGAAAAAAATGACCCATACAACTTATTCCAGAACTTAGTTCTAGCCAAGTTCCATTTGAAAGGAAGTCATTATTCCTTGTCTAACTGAATTGAACTTCGAAATATGTGTTCATTTTAGATAGACATAACTGAATAAATCTTACTAAAACCGATTATGTTTCTTTGTAGAAAGAGGTTTATGGACCCTTTATAGTCAATTTTGCACACTATTGCTCATCGAAAAGTGCAGAAAATATTTCATGCATTAGGAATTGTTTGAGAGTTTTACTGCTTAGAGCTTCCTAAAGATCTTTGACCTTTACCATGATTTTTTCATGTAAATAGAAAATAATAATTATTAACTAATTAAAGATTGAAGGCCAAGTTGGCCTAGTGGTTACGAGCTTTTGTCTCTTCCCATTAGTCGGCCTGAAAATGTAGGTTCAAATTTCTGATCAGGCGCTAAAAATCCTTGCTATTGCGTTTCCTAGAAGAATTGCCTATCCTCTTACATTGTGAGTGCTGCTCTTTGTGTCATTAGGCTACACAATCAGGGGATATGGAAATGATCTTAGTAGCCTTGTGCGAATTCAGAAGACTATCTTTGTTTTCACATGTGTATGTTAATGAGTCTTCCTAACTCTCTCCGTTAATACGCCTGGAGTCAATGGAATGATTTGTATCAGTTCAAATTATCCTGACTCAAAAACACATGTGTGGAAACGATGGGGAGCACTTTAGCAGTGTATTTCATGGAGTTACTGCAATGGGCCCGATTGAGGCCTGAGCGGTGTGGGTAGAAATACCCCCTCCATTAACATACATACATACATATATTCGTCTTGCAACACAAGAGTCATCAGAAAGTGTACTTTTTAAGACATTTAAATCGCTCTAAACAATACCTAACTAGTTAATTATGAGCTTGTATGTATGTTGAACCCGCTCATTGTTACTCGGTACTTTAATTCTTGACATTGACCAACTTGTACCAAAGAGAAGATTTTTTGAATTTAACTATGAACTTGGATAATAATTTTGAAACGAAAATTCAGGTTTTGAAAGTTGTAGGAGTCATTTCAAGGTACTCCCAGTTTATAACGTGCTCATTTAGCTGGTTAAATTAATAGTTCGTTACATACGCATTTGTTTAAGGAGTTAAAGACTTATTAAAATATGGGAAATTGCATTAGCTTAATTAGTAAATTGCAGACAACAAAAACTAGGATACTATGTCGTAAAAAAGACAAAAAACAGATGAAATTTACTTGACAAACCGGTTTCTGTTCACTCTTTTATAAACTGATGCTGGATTAGGGTCTCAAGAAGTAATTTCGCACAGTTTTGCATTAATTTTCTTATAAATGTTACTGGACAGTACTAAGATTGAGTTGATTCTGTTCTGATCAAAACCGTACAAATTTCGTTAAAATTTACGATTCTATAGTATTCTATCCGTCGATATTCTACATATTCTGTTGAATAATGTCTCCTACTCAATTTATCTTGCCAATCCTGACTGTTGTTTTCTTCCCAATTTTTATAATTCTCGTAGTTCCATTTTCATGTCTTCGATTTCTCCAACAAAAGATTCCCGGAAGACCAAAATCACTTGGTCGAATACTCTCTCCATTTAGTGCTGTGCTTCACGCTATAAGTCTATTATTTTCAACGGATTTAACTGACAATGTTGTGATTTGTGTTACATGTAAAATGAGTGGGAAGTTTCAAATGGATCTGTTTGAAGAAATAATTAAGAAGCTCATTTTAACCAAAGATGGATTCAACCGCTTTCAGTATCCCGAGTTTCAACAATATATCACAACTTGGTTGGGATTCAGTTGTTGGAAATGGGAAGACAATTTTTCAATCAAAGATCATATAGAACAGTCATCACAAAGAAATGATGGTAGAACTGATACGGTTGATGATTTGCGAATGAACTTTATAAGGCAAAAATTCGATCTGCAAAGAAGCCCGTGGTCGATCCTTGTAATAAGCGAAGGCGAATTCTTTACACTTTTGCTAAAATTTGATCATACAATGACCGATGGCACTTCGTTGTTCAACGTATTTTTCAATTCAAAAAACAAAACAGAAAATAGGAAAAGTCTCCACAAACTGAAAACTAATCAAGCTACATTTGCCGTGAAAGTTGCACATAAACTTATTTTTCCGTTGCGTGTCGTTCAAGAGTTGGCTCATCTTGGTAGATTGAAGAGGCAAGTGCCAAAGTTAATTCCGCTTGAAAATTTGTCCAAATTGGAAGAAGGCCAGGAGCCGACTATTTATGCCAGATCTTCAAAAATAATTTCACTTCCGCTTCTCAAAGGAGTGGCTAAAGTTTCCGGAAGCTCGTTTACTGGAGTATTAGTTGCTGGAATAGCCGGAGGAATCCACCGATTTTTACTGAAAAAAAAAATTAGGTTACCGGAAAAACTCGTGACAATGTTTCCACTTCCTGTACAGGGAAATGAGTCGGATATTTTGACAAACAATCAGTAAGCCCCTAAACGCAATAGTAATAATACAGTGCATCCTTTACAAAACTAAATTTGTGAAACTGTGAACAATCTTGTAATCATTTGGTTCAGAATTTACATAATTTCCTGAGGTACTTGCTCATTCTAATACTCGTTCAACGTTTCGAAGAATTAACCCTTCCACAGTTTTAAATTTACCACAGAAATTAATAATGGCTGAACAGTTTTGGGTAGGACACATTGTACTCGGTGGCTCGTTATTGAGAGGTTCACAAGTCAAACATGCAAATATGTTTATTTCTATGAGCAATTTCAAGGAGCACAATGTTAACCCGGGTCAAGCGTGGTCACGGTGGAGTTAAATTTACGTGACCATGGTCACGACTGGATAAGAATGGCAATCCGAGGATTTCAGGCCAGATTACACATCTTCGAATTGATCCGGTGGGATTAACGGGTCCTTTCAGTTAATCCGATATCGGATTACACCCCGATCTGATCCGAGTCGCATGGACCCGTTGGATTAATGCAAAATCGGCTCGGATTTTAGATTATTTTTTTAAATACCCTTACAACGTAGGGATATCAAAATTTATTCTATTTTAACGTCTAAACTAAGACTATATATCAACCAAAAATGTATTGTAAAAGCCATATTTCATGCAATCTTTTACGGGTATGCACTATTAAAATGTACCGAAAGCAATTTGGTGTCTTTCGCCAATTAAAATTTTGCACGGGAAAATATACCGTTAGGATGGAACAGCAAAACAGTCTCGGTTCATGTTTGATGCTCAAGCTAATTGGGTTTCATTTCCCACGAGAGTGTAAACAAAAAACCCAGTCAACTCGCTAACTTTTAATAGTAGGATAAAGCTTTGGATAACTGATTTAAGAATATAGCACGAGGAAATTAGCTTTCCATTTTTTTTGCTTGCATAAATTCCAAATTTGATCATTAAAAGCGTTTTTATGCGCTCGTATTTGATGTGCTGGGCGAGGATTTTCGCACCTGCGCATGACTTCCTTAAGTCGTGCATAATTATTACAACATCATTTAGGTCTGTATTTTAAAATTGCGCTCGTAATTTTTTATTATATGATAACCTTATCCAAAAATAATTAAAAGAATTTATAGTTTTATTTTACTTGTCGCTGAAATGGTCCCGTTTATAACTTTTGCCTCCCTTTGATTTGTATTTAATTAAACGTGACGAAACGAACAAAACGTTTAGGTATAACAACTTCTGAAGCTGCTGGATCAACTTATATGACTTTTGCGTTTGATTTTGCCCAAAAACATAAACTCAACAAACAATCCGAAATTCGACCGGTAATCCGAGCTAATGTTCCGCTTAATTTGTTTCGGATTGCCCTATAATCCAATCCAAAACCCAATCCGTCCGATAAAAAAATGATTCAAATTCCGACGGATCAGATTATTGTCGGATCCAAATGCCACTCCTATGACTGGAGAAACAACCACTGACCAATACTAACACTTTCGGCACTACCATTGATAGTGGTAACGCCAACGCGATAGTTGTAATTGAATAACGTCAATTAGACTCATTGACAAATCCTTCACAATAGTCAATCAATCAATGCTTCATTTGACATAATGCGTAAGCCAGTCATGTTATAGGTTAAACATGTGTAACGGATTTTTTTAAAACATTATTATTGGATGAACTAGTAGCAAAGTAGTAATTGTAAAGTTATTGGGAGTATTTGGCATAATATTTAGTGTTCAATTGGTTATTAATTAGAAGGTGTGCAGACTGCTTGTAGGGTTGGGTGCTTGGTCATTTGAATTAAGAGACTTTTTTTTACCATAATGAAGGGAATCAGCAATTATATAGTTGAACCTAATAGAAATTCTGATGGGTACAAATATATGACTACCTATGTCTGCAACTACTTGTGACTCCTTGTACTTTATAAATGACAATTATCGTTAGAGAACTTAATTTAAATTTGCAAAAATTATGTTGCACTACTTTACTTAATTCTAGTAATGAATATTAACTTGGTTTGCTTTAGTACCTATGCAGAATTGGTGTTACCTGTTGGTGAAAGGAATGAGAAGAAGCGACTTTTGCTTTGCCATGAAGCGTTCCTAGCGGCGAAACAATCAGCGTTTAAAACATTTTACTGGATTGGGGTAAACGCAGTTGGAAAACTTTTTACTTCATGGATCAAAGCAGCGTTTCCAGTGTTTCCAATGAGTCAACTCTCTCTTTCCATTTTCCCAGGCCCATTCGACCAAGTATGCTTCAATGGGTCACGTATTGAAGACATTTGCTTCCACATCTTTGGAACCGTACTTTGGCGTGCGTCTTATGCCTATGTTTTTAATCAGCTAAAATTGAACACATAAAAGGTTTTGAAATAGTCCCTAAGTATGGACTATACGGAATATGGACTTAGTATTGTGTTGATCTCAGATAGTCCAATCAACACCGTCACAACTTATTTTGTCAAGTAGAACTAGCAAGCTACTTATATGCTAAGTTTTGCGGCGCCATTTGTATATTCTTATTTACAAAACTTTTCAGTATTTTCCTGGCGTTTGGAAGAAGTATTGTATATAAATAATTTCGAAAATTGCACGATAATCCCCTTTCACACGTAGCTTTTTTGTCTTAATTTCAGTCCATCAATCAATTTAATGACCCTAAACAAAATCAGAAATTTCGGTTTCTTTTTTGGAAATATGGTGTCATAGATTTTTTTAAATACTAGTTTTTTTTTCATTTCCTATTTTTCAGTATTTTTTGAGCTTCCGGACTATTACATACCATCATGTTCACATGAATCTTAACACAAAAGAAACAAAAGAAACACACTTTGCAAAGTCGCGCTGCGGATTATGAAGGCATGTTTCCTAACTGGAACTTGGCGCTGATTCAGAATCTGCAATCTGCTTTTACTGTTCTCCATTTTTATCCAATTTTGGATGATATTTAAAAATTGCAATTTTTGTAATTTTCAAAATTTATTTTTCTTTTTTTTGCTCATATAAGGTTTGCGGAAATTTAATCCTAACCTAAACCTAAAAACCCAAAACTTAAAAACACTAAAATCAAAACCTAGAAAAATCAACAAAATTTCAATCAACGTAAATCTTAATCCCTAAATGCCGAAGCCTGAAAAGTTTTAAACTTCCGGAATCCTGAAACTATAAAAAATCTAAACCTGAGAACACTAACCCTAAAACCATCGAGCGGTCCAAGCGAATTAAAAGTTTGGCACCAGCATCAGATTTCGGTTAGAAACGAAATATTTAATTCCGCAAAGCGTCTGAGACATTTCAGCTGAATTAAGTTAAAGTTTAGTTCACAGTTCAACACACGACTAATTCTTTAGCTGATCCACAGTAACCAAACATGATAACAACGAGTTCTTTTTACTAATATTATAGATATACCGATGATAGGAGTGTTTTCGTACAACGGAGGAATCAAAATCTGTTTGGCGGCAAGTACTACAACCGTAGGAGCAGAAGAAGACGTGCAAGACATGCTGAACTGCATTGGAAAAGAATTTGATTCCATGTTCCACCAAGGAATTGTGTAAACTAAAAAGTTGAAACTAAAATATGCCAACAAAAAAGTTATAAGTCAAATTGAAATACTGATACTAGCCAAGTTGATTGAATACAATAATTTTTATTAAATAAAACTCGACTTTTGGAATGCTTAAGTGATGTGAGGGGTAGCACGCCATTAGGCCCAATGAATTAGGTCCACAAAAAAGACGTCCACAACAAAGACGTCCACAAAAAAGAGGTCCACAGCAAAATCACGTCCACAAAAATTACGTCCACAAAAAAGAGGTCCACAATAAATGAGGACCACTACAAAGACGTCCACACTTTTTTTTTGGCAAATTAAAAGTAAAATTGAAAATGAATAATTCATGGCAAATTATATTGTTTTAAAAATTGGCTTTCTTATTGTTTATGTTGCGTAATATTATTTTAGCACTGCGGGAAAAAGTAATCATTAATGTAACTAAATTTTAATTACTCACGTCCACAAAATTTTGTTCTCGCAAAGAAATAATTAAAAAATTGTTAACTATTTAAATATAATGATTAAAACAATTTTTAATAAGTTTTAATTTATTGTAATTAATTATATAATAATTTAATTAATTCGAAGTATATAAAATTCAGTTACATTAATGATTACTTTTTCCCGCATTTATAAAACAATATTACGCAACATGAACAATAAGAAAGCCAATTTTTAAAACAATATAGTTTGCCATGAATTATTCATTTTGAATTTTACTTGAAATTTGCCAAAAAAAAAGTGTGGACGTCTTTGTTGTGGTCCTCATTTATTGTGGACCTCTTTTTTGTGGACGTAATTTTTGTGGACGTGATTTTGCTGTGGACCTTATTTTACTGTGGACCTCTTTTTTGTGGACGTCTTTGTTGTGGACGTCTATTTTGTGGACCTAATTCATTGGACCTAATGGCATGGAACCATGTGAGGTAGGTGAGTTTGTGGAGAAATTTTCCGATAGTGAGAAATTTGAAGAGTTTCACATATTATCTCTCTGCTTCATACTTATGGCACACTTTACACGGAAACCCTGATGTTTTATAAATTCTAATTAATATTTAAAAAAAAAATTTAAAAAAAAACAGCTCTAAAAATATTCTTAAACATATTGACAAAACTGTAAATGAGTTCTCTACCGTCAATTGATATTGCCGCACCAAGCGCTTTACTTCGTTGAGCGATGCTCCAGAAGATAGGTTAGCAAATACAATTCACAACAGATCTTAAATTTTTTGTCTTAGAAACGCTTAAAAAATTCTGCAATCTTGTTTGATCAGTTTGATTTGCCCTGCAGCCCACCTCAGCAATAATGCAAATACTACATACTAAAATACACACTGCATAAATAATAAAAACTCCGAGAAGTATACTGCTTTCTATGGTCAAAGCCTTGACTGCATTTTCTCTCACATATATCTCCTGTTTATCGCGTTCATACCCAGTTTTGTGAACGTAAAATTCAGATCCCACGCCCTCTTGCATAAATCCAAATATTCCAGAATGCACTAAAGTTTGAAAGTACTTAAGCACAAGGTTGTAGCTATCAAAGACAGTATTTGAAATTACAAAAAAATTGTTGTGTGCTAAGTAGTTGTCTTCACCTAAATACAACCTTTCGCTCCCAGTCAGGTGCATTCTCTGTACGTTGAACAATTTGCTATAAAGCTCCTGAGTAGTTCCGACGTAAATGGACTTCTTGCACCTCAGCAACTCCAACAACATGTTGTTGGGATGTGTAGCATTCGAAACCACAACTTTCATATGTTTCAAAACATTACACTGAGCATACGCTACTGTATCATTTGTAGCCCAATTAAGCTTGAAGATAGCCTTCAATGTTTCAACAAATGGATTGTGATAAATTTTGAGAGCTATTGTTTTCCAATTTGTATTCGGTACGTATTTTTGGGAGTTTCCAAATGAATCAAAATTGTGTAACAAAATTTGGCATCCCTTACTTTCGACCGACTCGTTCACAGTGTTGAGCTTTGATAGTGGCATAGGAGCCGTCAAATTGCAGGTTAACCCTCCACGATAAAAATTTGTGAGAGTCATCGAAGCTATAAGGAGTATGGCAAAAAAACACCTGAATCCGAGAATATTGCTTAGTTTTTCAGATATTTGCAGGGACTGTTCCATAATTACCATGGTGATCAGTGTTATATTCCTATCGTGTACGTCATGCGTACGAAATAGGAAAAACAAAAATCCTGTTAATAACAGCAGACAAGGTCCTGATACAATCCAAATTTCAGTGGCAAATGGCCGCACAAAGGCCGAGAAGGCAATGTAGGATTGTATGTCAGTGCAAGTCAAAAAGTTGAAACTCGCCCTTTTGCTCAGTATAAACTGAGAATACTCAGGCGTGAGCTGTTCCCCTCCTAAATCGGCCAAACCCGCAAATGCTGGGACAACGTCTAGGCGTACAATAATTGACCGGCTGTACGCATCTTTACCGTTCCGCATCTTGTAGGTATTGTTTAAGTTTGTATTTTTATTACGCAATGTTCCCATCAAATGATAAAGAAGATCCAGTTCAATTTTAGCGGATAGGGTTTGTGCTGCACTCCTTTTGTGTAATTTAGTTGCGTTATGCCCAACGTTAGCGCACATCCGCATACTCTCATTGAGCTTTGCGAATTGAGGCTTTAGCTTTGCACATTTATTGCGGAGCACCTCCCCACCCCGAATTTCCCTTTCCGAGTCCCCCAAGTCATGGAAGTACGATGCAGCATTACAAATGCATTGTAACCCAGGCTACAGACTCACTTTGCTTTTACGGTCTTACCAACGCTCCGGCTTTGTTTATACGAATTTAAATACAAGCTAGTTCGAACGTAGATAGCGATTATATCACAAAACTTTGGATATAAAAAGGATCGGATATAGTAAACTCAAACTTAAAAAATACAGGGTGAGCCCAAAGTAGGTTACTATTTGAGGACTGATAATTAAAAAACTTATTAGGCGATTTTTTGTTTCAAAATCTTGGAATGGCCGAAATTGTCAAAAAGTATATTCAGAATTTTGTGGGGCCTTCAAGTCCCCCATATTTGCGTTACTTGGATTTTTTGTTAAATTTTTGGGGACCAAATTTTGAATATGATCCCATAGGACGTAAATTTTGCAAGAAAGATGAATTTGTTTTAGTTACCAAAATTGTTTAAAATATTTAGAAGTTTGCACTTTATTTAAACGACATCTAACTTCTAATTTGTCTATTGGAATTGTGCAATTGTTTTAATGTTTTTTATTAATTGTTTTGAAACGTATAAAACCCAAACCAATCATCGAAATCTAGATTTTATTAGTCTGTGTCCCTCATCAAATTTGAAAAATTTGTCTTTTTCTACTTAATATTGACTCAATCGTGAATTTCAATTGTAGATCAAAAAGCTATTTTTGGTCTGGACTGAAATTTCTCTTTGACCACTTTGCTATACCCTAACCTAATACACCCGGGTATAGCATAGCTTTGGATATACTAAACACAATTAATGCAACTTTTGATATAAGTAAACTTGTATAAAACGAAACCTCGCCTAACCAATGTGTGAATGCAGACTGGGTTACACTGTACTAACAAGAATGTGTAGGGAGGACTTCGAAACTAATGTCCAGAACTAAAGCCCGGGTCTGCCTTGGCCGAGTCGAGTACATCCCAACACAATGATGCACCGTTGAAACAAGCGTTAAAGAGTAGGTTATGTAGCAACTCTCCAATACTGGGAAAGTTGAACGTTATGAAGTCTTCTGCTGTAAATGTGGTTCTAACTATTTGATTAATTGGTATAGATATTTTGGTAAAAATGTCAAATGTGTCAATTTTTAAGATATAATCATATTGCGGTACAAGATTGAGATTACTCTCTTTAACGTACGTGTCCCATTTTCTATCAGTAGCATAAACACAGCATTTTGTATAGTCCTCAGGAAATGGATTCTCTAGTTTAATAGTGACAAAGTAAGTATGTCTTCCATAGCAAAGTGAACTAAATTTTTTAGCGTGGCAGTTGGCGAGATAGGAAAATTTCGCGATAGCGTTACACTTCTCAGTCCATGTAGGTGCATTAAGAACGTAAACAAGTTGACAATTTAGATGAGGTGAAAGTGCACGACTGGATAAAGTTGAAAATGTTTTAGCTAAATTACTCGTGGCCGACAACTTCGTGGTAGGAATAGTTTGAAAAGATTGGAAAAAATGAAACAGCAATGCATTTGTGGGAACTTCAAAGTTTGTGTAGTCCAGGAAGGTGACGGAGCAAAATAAAAAGTTGAAAGGAAAAAGCATAGAAAATATATTTTTAGTTTTGATATTGCGGGGTTAAGGTTTTAAATGTTTAAGTAAGTATGTAGAAATTTTGGTGCAATATAAGGCATCCTGCTATCTTATTCATAAGAGTTCATTTTTTTTATAGACGTACTTCTTTATGTAAGTAGCAAAATGGTCACACAAAAAGTCACGCGCACTAATTTAAGGCGAGAGATGACCATCAACTTTGTTTTAAATGTTATTATGTTTTGTGCAAAATCATCACGTCTATTCTAGAACACGCATGCTTGGCAAGTGTAATATAAAATGAATATGCCAACTAATGTAGCGTTGAAACACCGGATTCGTTTTTTTTGCTTCAAAAATAACTTCCGAATTAAAATAATTTTTGCACCATGACAGAATAACCTTACATAGAAGCTACAAGTGTAATTCACATATGATAGACGATTATGAATAATTTTGCTAGATCACTCGCTTAAGTAGCTTTAGATGCCAAACAAAAAGTTGGCAAACAAACAAATTTACGTTATCTTTGTTATATAAATTCTCGTATTGACGATCTTACTTCGATAAAATACTTATCCTTCCACATCCCTACTCCCTCCTTTACATGTTGACCATCCGCTCTGCGGAAATGTCAAATAACGTGCTCTTTTCTTTTCCTACTTTGATAAAACGATGAATAATTTACCACAAAGCGACCCTTCGACACGACCTTTTTTTTTAGTTTTTTTTGTAACTACCGCTTATATGTTAGTTGCCAGATTAAATTCCGGCAACTACCAAGTGACCATGCGACATGTTACGACAACTGGGCCTTGTTTTTATTTTTGTAGAAGCTACTTTTATAAGTTTAAATCAGATAAATTTTCTTTCTTTTGTTTGTGTTTGAATTTTGAAAACGTTCTGAAATGGTTAGGCAAGTATTTGATTTTGTGTAGATGACGCATTAACTTTTGATAAAACTACTTGGTTCAGCGCAAAAAAGAGTTTTGTAAATTCTGCAAGCTTTACTATAAAATTTGTTGAATGCAAAGGTAATTTGACGGCAAATTCAAATTTATGTCACAAACAATAGCGGTTTAGATGATGAAATTTGGCTAAGAGGCAGAAATAAGTTATTTACTTACAAAAAACGGCCAAAAACTTAAGTATATATTGACTAAAAAAGCACAAAAACTTACGATAATATTTACTATAAATGCGGTTTCACTACACTTTACAATGCTTGCTAGGCTTAATTATATTGTCAAATGTACAAATACTTAATTCAAATGACACACATTTAAAGGTGTATAATAGTATTACGCTCCTACTGGTAAAAAAAATTAGTTTTTAAAATCTAAAATGTTTCCAGGATACAAATCGTTGTCATTTGTTAGTTAATAAATTCAAATTTTCCGGCAACAAACTTTAACAATGCTATGTAAGGGTTGGACAGTGACCTCCACTGCCCAGGCCTTAACTAAAGGAAATAAACGGACAAACGGTTACTTAAGGGGCTCTTTGGCCCAAGGCTGGGTTTATTTGACCCTTAAACCTAAAACTATGCCCTCTAGGGCTACAAA
>JAQFYP010002153.1:0-13385 GCA_034694865.1 Bilobella braunerae | reverse complement strand
GGAACGTGCTATCGCTCCGCATCTCTCTACCACCCCCAAAGAAGGGCCATTCTTCACCTCAAGAACCAAAAGAGAAAGGTAAGTACAGAGCCTTTCTTAATGTCCTGTACAAAGTGTCGAAATTGAGGGAATCGTAATGGCTCCAATAAAATAATAAATTTTTGAGCTAAAATTTAAAACTCTTTATCACCAAAAAATTTCTATTGCTATTGTTATTATTTCCTCGGCAGTGTAACAGAAAACAGTCATGTAAATTTTTTTTACAGTTTCTCTGCGGTTAAGTTTCTGCAAACTTGCTTCTGCATGTAAACTTCTCATGTTGACGTAAGAATCGCTCCTGCACTGACATATTAGACTTGATTTTTGGCGCTACTTTCTCTTGCTAACTCCTGTGAAACGCTCTGTACACGGCACATAGTTCAAAATAATTGAGCTGAATTCTTTTGTTATTTTGAATAATGAATTGAATGTTATAATTGCGGTCAAATAATGTGGTGCTTAAAATAAGCGGTTGTCAAAACATGTTCTAATCGGCAATTGAAATACCAAAGGATGAGTAATAGGGTCTCAATACGTCAAAAACGAAAACTAAAGGCGTCTCATGTTCAAAACCCCAAAAACCATGTATCAAAATTTCAATCTGTGAAAGTAAAAAATTTCTATAAAGAATATCTCTACAGTATATTAGAAATTTAACTGTTAACTGGCTTAACTGTTTAGCCTAATAATTATTTAACCTACGTTGAAAAGAAATTGATTCGTTGATTTGCAAATAATGGCTGATTGGCCTTCTAGCTAATTTTCTGTCATTTAATTTTAATTTATAGTTATGACATAGGACAAAAATTTAAATTATTGTAATTTTTCTCATGTCCAACCTTATCAATTTTTTTATTAAAATGAAATTGCATTTAATTGAGATTTTATTTTATATTTAATTTAAATTTAAAGTAACTAACTTTCGTTAAGTGTAAATTGAAGTTACAAGTTTAGCTATTCAATTTAAAAAACCTCAATTTACCTACTTTAGAAAAAATCAATTGGTTGATTCGCAAAAAAACTGCCGATTGGCGTTCTAGCTAATTTTTTTTTAATTTAATTTTGATTTACAATTAGGACATTATTGTAATTTTTCTCAATTAAGTTTTTATTAAAAATCAAATAATTTTTAAACAATTGTTAAATGATAAAAGTTATGTTAAATGACTGTTAAATTGAACTTTTTAGGTGAAGGAGAAGGAGAAGCGTGAAGAAAAACCACCATTTCTGGACTTGACGTGCCTCAGGAGCAAAACGCTCCAAATTCTACTCCTCTCAAGCGCATTCACTGCCTTTGGAATCAACACTCCATTGTTTTACCTCGTGAGAAGCTTTTTCAGATTGACAATCGTTTTTTTTTTAAATCCTGATTTCAAAATTTAAAAATAAAATTTTTTTTTTGAAAGGCGGTTGAATTTGAAAACGAGATGGGTAAGACTGGAGAGCTGGAATTGTCCAGAGAAGATCTCTCTGTGGTGTTTCTGCATGTATGTGTGGGTGTGTTGTGGATGGTTGGTTGCGTTCTCTGTGGTCTCATCGTTGTACAAAAGAGTCAAGACTGTCGCGTGTCCAAGCAGTATTTGTGTCAGGTGAACAATCAATTACCAATTAGTTACCTGTACTTACCTCCAATTAAGTTACCTGTCAAGTACCTGCAATTTACTACGTTCACTAATGATTCACTTAATTGACCACTTTTCAGATAGCCGGCGTCATTTGCGGGATGTCAATTTTGGGTCTGACAGCGGTGGAAGGCTTCAACGGTCTCATGATCTTCTCGTGCATCTACGGCTTCTCACTGGGAGGCTACAACTATGCGCTCAAGGTCTACACCTACGAGAGGGTCAGAGCCAGGTACGACCCAAAAGGGTCATGAACACAAAATGCAAAATTATTTACTCAAAATTATGAAAAAAATGTACTCAGATTTTCACCATAGTTTTTTTTCTCACATAAGGTCTCTCAAGGTCTAGAGTTATGAAAGGGTCAGGGCCAGGTACGACAGAAAGGGTCACTAAAGAGAAAAGTATAATGAGTACTCAAAACTACATAAAACAAACATTCTTCGTTGCAGAAGCTCAGGGTCAGGGTTTCTACTTACTAAAGTGGATAGGGTAATAATAGCTGTCAATGACCCAAAAGGGTCATAAACCAGGAAACCTCAATAAACTAAAAAATTCTCACACTTTTTTGTTACACAACCTAAAGTTGTAGACTTTCAAAAGGTGAAAGGGTCAGAGCTAAGTATGACCCAAAAGGGTCGATTTCTAGAAAAGTATTATGGGTACTGAACTGAACAATCTTCAGAAAAATAAACTGTGGTAAAACAGTCAACCAGTAGCGGAAGAAGGAAAGTTTGAATTAGAAAATATTTAAAATCATTAGAGTAGATAAAAAATGTCCGGGTTTCCAGAGGTCAAGGGCCCCTTTCCGGGTGAAAAGTGGCTATAGGTTCATCAGGACTATCATAACTTTTTGTTTCATGCAAAAGTAGAGTTTGACCTTGCAAGGTCATTTTGAAGTCAAGGTGTCATTTTAGGGTCAAAAGGGGCTCTGGGGTCATTCAATTCATCACAAGTTTTTGTTTCATGCAAAAATAGAGTTTGACCTTGAAAGGTTATTTTGAGGTCAAGGATCATTGAGGGTCACAGAGAAAAGTGTTCTATACAATTTTTGTTCACCTTCATAAGACGAACAACTTCTGCAGAGGTCATTTTTCATGTTGATATAGAATGATATGTTTGACCTTGACCTTTGACCTTCCAAGGGGGTCACTTCCGGTCAAACTAAAACAAACTTGAACTGGGCCGGAAGGAACCCATAACCGCAAACAAATTTGAGATATGTTGAGTTAGTTCCTGAGATAATCGTGATTATCGGATGGACAGACAGAAATGACGAAAACATAAGTAGCTTTCCCTTCGCTTCCGCTACTAATAAACCAAAACTCTTCAACTTTTGTTTTTGTTTAAATTAGCTATAGGACTATAGTTGCGAAAGGGTCAGGGCCAGGTATAACCCAAAAGGGTCATGAAAAATGATCCAGAAAAATGAAAAGGTTAATATGTAAACCACAGAATTCTCGTTCCAATTCTTTGACACTTTTTTGTCAGAATACATCATGTCAGAGAATTTTTATCAGAAAGGGTCATTTGTCAAGAAATAAAAATTATCACAATTGAAATAAGTTTTGCAAACAGTTCTTTTGTTAACATGAAATTTTGCGATCCATGTTTAGCCGTTTGAACTATTTACTTAAAAAAATTCATGTAAGTTGTGTTGCATCAAATTGCGTCCGGCATTTAAATTATTGACCCAAAAGGGTCATTTACGAAATTCAAAAACTTACCCAAAATTAAAAATTTTACAAACCATTTTCTTTTCATGTTTTTCAATTTTTTGTTTGTTTTTGTTTTTCAGGCACTTTCCCCGAGCGTGGTCTTTCATTCACGGTGCCCAAGGAATTCCTCTTTTCCTCGGAGTTCCATTCACCGGTAAGACAAAGGGCTCCACATAATTTATGTTCTGACCCATTTTGACCCTTCACTTTCACTTTAAGGGTCAAGATGTAAAAGGGTAGATTTATGGTTTTCTTAATAATGGAAAAAGTATTTCGTAAGTTTGCTTTACCAGCAATTCAGAGACAGAGTGCTTACACGATTTGATGGTTTTATTTGAACTTTTTATTTCGGTCATTATCTTATAAACAATATTTGAAAAGTCGGCTTCTGTTCTAAAAAATATTTAAAAATAATTCCAAGAAAAAGTCTTCGAACGCTGAGAGAAAATCCAAACAAAATTGTTCTTGGCACAGGGTCAAACATTTCCTTTACTTTTTTCTCAGGCCACAAAACCACTCTAAAATTAATGAAACGTAAAAGAACTATTTATTGGTGTTCTTCTGATTTTTCTGAAAAACTAAGTTCAGATTTCAGTACAAGTCGCTGAAAAGCAATAATTAAGCAATCATTGAATAATTAATCGCTGTACTTTTCCAGGGTACGTAAACAGTTCCTTGGGAGGAAAGTCAGGCTACTACCTCTCAGCGCTTTCAGTCATTATTGGGTCGCTCTGCTTGTTCCTAACGGACGTTCGACGGCGGCGGCTTTCACGGCGAAAGGCGCTGAACAGTTCTATGAAAACGTAATCGCTGATTTTAAAATTCTCGCTATTGGGGTATTTAAAATTTAATCAATCACAGGTGCGAAACGCTAGAAAGCGCCCAGTCGCCCAGAATCCGTCGCCTGTCTTTCGCTTTTCCCGTGGAGCAAATGTCGCCACAGTCGAAGCACGACTCTAACTGTGATCGGCACGCAACCCTTGACCCCGCATCTCTCGCCAAGGAACTCACATGCATCTCAGAGGAGGGCATCGCTGACATGGACTTCCAAGTACCCCATTTAGAAAATCTTGTTCTAAGTTAAAACTTGTTCAAACACGGTTTTGTTGAAACAGGACATTTACTTTGAGGAGTGGGCGGAGTACTTTGGCGCTGACTGCATCACTTCCTGCAACAAAGTGGAGAACTGCCTTGCCTCCGAGTACGACCCGGACGTCGCCATGTTCCTGGACAGGAAGTCGCGGCGGTGGTCGGCGGCAAGGCCGAATTTGGCGCACGCGACATCGGCCGTGGCCGGCTGCATCGCTGGATTTGGTTCGAGTGATCAAAACGCTGGATGCGGCGCTGGCGTTCCAGCCCCCGGTTCCAGTGCTAGTCCGACGAGCGCTGGAGCGGCGCAGCTAGTTCAAATGAGCCTTCCGCGGGAAATTCCCGGGTTCAAGAATTTCCCGAGATCTAGTCGCTTCCTCCAAAGGAGGTCAATTCCTGTTATTGAGGAGGCAGAGGCCTCAGTATGACGCAGCAGCGTCTTTTGCTACTTTGCTATAAAAGGTTAACATAGTTCAAACTAGCCAAACTAGCCCGTCATAGGACAGAAATAAGAGAAAAATTTCCGCTGTCCTAGGTCGGGCTAGTTTTGCGTTTATAGAATAAAAATCTTTGTTTTCGTTTTTGAAGTAATCGTGGAATTTGAAAAAATGACAGGCATTTCTAGACTCTTTCCCCGGTACAGTCGAATCGCTGTAAGCGTTAGGAACGCTAAAAGTATCGCGCGCGCCTCCGGAAGGCTCACCGTCATTCTCTACACACTGTTTGAACAAAACAGGTTGCACGCCTGCACGTACTGAAGTTCAGCGCTCAGAAAATCCTTCCTATTAGCTACCCGAAAATCGAGCTAAAAGAGGAAGCAGCGTCCCGATCGCTTACAAACGCTTTGGTAAGAAAACAAAGTAAAAAAAAAAACAAATTTCTCCAACATTGAAGTCATTCGACAGAAATTGTGTATAAATCTCCCACAAAATTAGTACTTTAGTTTAAACAACGCCGACGAAAATACAAATGGTTTTAGGTGAGCCTTGTTAATTGAAATCTGGAAAACGTTTCTTTTGCGGTTTTCCAGTGGCGGCGTTTACGGTGGTGATAAAACACTGCGCAAGATCATTTGGCAGCGATCGAAGCGTCATCGCTGCAATTCTACGTCAAATGGTTTCAGCTCCTCGGTTCCAATCGCTGCGGAGCGACAGCGTGGTTTTTCAAGAATGCTACTTTAATAAAAGCCGCATTTTTTCAGACATGAAGGACGTTCCTTAAAAAAAATTAAGCTAACTTCATGTTTTTATGCTAATTAAACAATTTATGATAACAACTAATCTAATTCGTTTACATGCTTTTTGCACTTTTTACTAACTTTTACTTGTGTTACATATATGATAGTTTAGAAAACACTTTAATTAAGTACTCTTTCAAAGTGTGCAATAAATCGTTTCAAATTTTACGTAACTAAGCTGTGTATTCTACTCTTATGAACAATTAGGATAATTTGGATTCGTAATATACGGATTAAACTCCAAATTTGTTAGCTTTTTTTTTCAAAATTAGTCAATTGACCGAGGTATGAGGTTTGAGCATTTAAAATTTAAATATTTCTGTTCTAGGACAGGCTTATTTGGCAATTTGTTGTATTGTTAATTGTCATTGTTTGTTGCCTTTCTCATTGATATCAAAGTTTTCTCTTACATGGATAGTTTTTAGTAATTTAAAGTCGACCAAATCACGTTACAACGTCACTCACGCAATAGCTCTAGCGAAAAAAAAAACGACAATCATAGGTTAATAATAATATACGGTGATAAATAGTAGTGCGAAAAGTTGCCGGTTGTATTGATTCATGAAATGGTCCTACAAAAATTTACCTGCAATCCACTAAACGCTAGAGATTGGCATCGTCCTTAATTTAAATCATAAAAAAAATTAGAATCCTTAAATAAATTTTTTCCTGACCTACCGCAGACATTTCACTAATTGATTAGTTAATTGCGACCAGCCGCAACTTTAAATCTATATAAGCATTCGATAGATTAAATAAACGAGTTATCATCTGCATTTAGAACTAGGACGGGCGGGTTTGGCTAGTTTTAACATATTTTTAGTTAGTTTAATTAATTAGTGTATTCTTGTTAAACATAAAAATACAGTGATCTTCCTACTTCTTGAAACAAAACAATGCGCTTAGAAATAAAACTAGGCTTAACGTGGTCGTCACTATAATGAAATTGCTTGTAGTTCCCATAGGTGCAAATGCTTGACCACTAGTACGAGAAATTATGACTTTGCGCACCCGAAACTCTCTCAAGTTTTGTCGACGAAATTCAAAAATTCCAGAATGCAACAAGATTTGAAGCCTTTTGTACACATAGGCAGCACGGTCCCACTGCATTGTCGCCAAGGTCCAAACTTTTGGACTAGGCAGTAGTGAGTCCTTTTCAATGTACAGATTCTGAAGTGATGAGAAATTACTCACTATTACTAATAATATTACTATTACTCACTCACGTAAATTTCTCCCAAATACGCCACCTCATTGACCAGTACAGTCTTTTTAAACAGGAGTAGCTCGGGTATTAGGAAGTAGTTGAAGTCAATATTGAGATCCATCATAGTCAAGAGCCTTTCATAAACACTTTTAGTAGTGTTCGTCATTGGATTCTTTTAGTAATTGTTGCTCCTCCATGTACTCGCTCATTGAGCTATTTTCTCACAACACTTTGAGTGTACCGCACCAACTTTTTCTGTAAGCATCAGAAATCGGTACCAGAATTCGGAATTCAGGGATCGTGGCTTCCTCAACCGTCTCCAACTTATGGGTAGGTATTTGGGCTGTTACATTTCCTCGGTACAAATTTGTAAATTAGGTTGCACAATTTAAATAATTAAGGAAAATCCGAGAGACAATTTGAAACTCAGACTTTTCCTAAATTGATCCGGTTTCTTGAAATCTTGCTTCAGAAAAAACCTGCCGAATGCTTGACGTCGTAGGTACGGAATAGTAGGTAGAAAAATGCATTGAGTAGTAGCATTATTGCGGCGGTGTACCAGCAGAACTTCAGCGGGAATTTCCCGGTAAATGATTGAGATGACAGGTACTCATCGATGCCGTCAAAGGTAATAAAATTGTGATACATTGTTCATGTATCGAGTATGTAACAAACGGCATCGTCTTCGATATCGCTTCCAAGGGATTTCGCCGCCCTTGGATACGTTTCTGGTGAAATATGAACCGCCGAAGATATCCGTCCCTTCAGCACTTTCAGATAGAAGTTGCCAATAGCCAATACGAGCAGGTTTTGTCTCCAGTAACCCAACCGAGGGGCCCCCGACATAGGGATTTTGGTTGGCGGTAACCCGGTTTTTGCCGGCAGATTTGTAATATCCAGTTTACCGAACAGGACTTGAGTGCCTGATGTGTGTTGTAGTCTCGTTTTTTCAAGTCCGTTGGATACGTAACATTTTGTATTTTGTAGGTACTAAAACCGGGTCGCTGGAAGTTAGCCCCTCATACCCTCAAGATTTTTCAAATTAAATAACGTATTTTTAACCTAACCTTGATTCATTATTTGCATAGAAAACCGAATTAGGTTTTATTTGATATATTTATGCACGATTATTGTTATATTCAATCAAGGTTAGGTTAAAAATACTAAAAATACGCTATTGAACTTAAAAAAATCTTGAGGGGATGAGGGGCTAGCTTCCAGCGACCCTAAAACAATAAATTCGAAATTTAATTTAAATTTATATTTAAATTTTTGTTGCCTAGATTAATCTGCCTAGATTACGACATGGAACCAATAATTCTACAGAAAATTTCACCAGAAGCTTTGTCTAAATTAATTACGCAAAATTAAATGAAGTAAATTTTTGTTTGTTTAGATTAAACTTCAACAAATTTGTATAACACAAAATTTATAGTTTAATTTTAAATTTATGATTAATGCTTTCGAATTTTATTCGAATTTCAAAAGGTCCATTCTTATTATTAAACTAATTAAATTAGCCCGTCCTGGACAGGGGTACCCTTAAGGGATCCCTTCAAGTTTTCACTCCTTTTTGCCTTCGATTTAAAGTAATGTTGTGTTTTTTTATTATTGTAGAACTTTATAGATTAGCCAATCATTTGCTTGCGTGATTATACTATGTATATTATGACTGTTGCATTATCGATTTTCTCAAGACATTGTTTTTTTATTGTTTAATTTATAAACAAATTTGTTTCATCTGCAGAGATGCACCTATTCCATGTGCTTGGCACTGAAGTGATAGAAATTTTCCTCGATATAGCCTGTCTCATGCACTATCTTTTCAGCAACCAGCCCAGCGCAATCTTCCCAAAATTAGGAAATACATTGGAGAACCCCCGTACCCCCGTTGAAATCGCTTTTAAATGCTAAATTCGGAAAAATTCCTAGAAGTGAATTTAAATTATCAATTTTTTTTAAATCCAAATTATATTTCCAAAACAAATTCTCAAACAATTTCAACTGGAAGTTGTCGTGATTAACCTTTTTTCCACAATTTTGTCTAGTTGGTTTCATTAAAAATTGCACTCGGCTTTAAAGCTATGTTTTTTTTGTTCATTTAATCAATTTAAATTTCTAAATTCACTTGTTTTTTTCTCCAAATTCTCTCAACTTTTTATTATTTGGAATTCTCATTTGGAATCAATACAAAATTGTTCTACCTTGTGAGACCCTTTCAACAGTTTTTTCGATAGTCCTGATTTTAAAATTTAGAAAATAAATTTGATTTTGAAATTTGAAAAAAAAAGCGGTTGAAGTTGAGAATGAGATGGGCAAAACTGGAGATGTGGAGCTGTCCAGAGACACGCTTTCTGTTGTATTTTTGCATGTTTGCGTGGGGTGCTTGAGGATAGTGGATTGCATTCTGTGGTCTCTGTTAAGACTTTTTTGATTTTATTTTAATGTACTGTTAATTAATTGCTAGGATGTGTGACAAGTGATGTTATAAAAGTTAATCGTGTTCGAATACGCTTTTACAGTTATTTCAAAAGTTGTTTTCTTTAAATTTTAAACAAACATTTAATTAATTTGAAAATCCATTTTGTATTTGAAAAACAGAAATAATCAACTGGTGTACGGTATACCTACTTTTCAAAAAAAATTTTGTAGCTTGTTTCGCTAGAAAATTTCAGTCGACTTTCAAGTTAAACTTTTGTATTTAACTTAATTAAATTTTTTATTTATTTTAATAGCTTCTTCTATAATCCAACGCCATCAATTATTCATAAGCTAAATATTAACTGAGAAACTTTAAATTTAGGTTTACTTTATATTAAAATTAACCAACTGATGAAAGTGTGAAGTTAAGTGTTAGTTGTTGTTAAAGTGTTAAGTGCGATATTAAATGGATATTAAAAATTTAGGTCAATTTACCAATTTAAGTCATCTTAATTTTGTTTATGTTTACTAAACAATTTTATGATACAATTAATACATAAATTAAATAATCCCTGTGCTTTTGAGTGTTACAAACACGATTTTTTATTAGACACTTGGATTAAGTGTTTGTTCGAAATTTAATCTTAAATTTAAATATTTGCACGGAGTGCGTTCATAGAGCAATGTTCCTTTCCCTTTAAGTTGGTGGTAATTTTTAGAACAAATTCTTTTGCAATCACATCTTTTGCTATTTGGAACTGCATTTTTTAAATTAAAAAAATTACTTTGAAAATGAAGAGAATCCTTTTTGTAACCATAATTGTTTGACCCCTTCAACCTAAATTGAAAACAAGAATTTGCGGCTAATCACATATGTAAACTTTGAGCAGTTTTGATCGTGGTGATTAATTTAGGAAATAAGGCAAAATGACGCCATGTTTAAAAGTTTGAAAAATATTTAGAAACGTTGCTTTAAAAAAATCTTTTTAGGAAATGAACAGGAAGAACTGAAAATAAATTTCTTTCCAGCTTTTTCGAGTTGAATAATTATTCAATATGAAATCTAAAAATATTTTGCAAAAAAGCTCACTATTAATTATTATTTGAAGTTGAAGGGGGTACTTGAGAATTGTTAAGTAGCCTTAATTCTTAAAATGGTATTTTTGGAGTGGTCCTTTACTTAAGGGCCTTAGTGAAGGGGCCCTTGAGAAACTAGCAATATGCAGTAACTTTTCGTCAAAAAACGAAAAACTAAATGTCGAACCTGAAACCATAACTTAAACTTAAATTTAACTTTAAATGAAAATTAGAACATCACGTTTCAATTTCAACGTAGAATTCAAAACTTCAAAATTCAAACTTTGATGTAAGTGTTTACTGTTTGTATAAAAGCTAAACAAAATATTGTGAGAAAAAAACATCCATTCAATGCCAATTAGTTATTTAGATGAAGTAAACATGACTTTTACGGGCTAGAGATACAGTTATTTCAAGCAATCCGATGTCGCCCCTTGAACTATGTCGCTCTTGAAAACGTTTTTACAACACGTCACCACTGCGTATTTCACACACAAGTGTGGATGAATGGCATGACAACGCCCAAATGCTCTGAGCGTGGGATCTCTCAGCTACTTTCATAAACGCGCCTCTTTCATCTTTCATTCTTCAAATTCAACTACAGTTGCTCAAAATTTTCGGTTGCTCAGTCGTCGTTCTGCAGTAGACGAACGACCAGGAATTTTCGACCGGTTTGCCGAAAAATGCCAAATTTAACCGAAATGGGAAAGCAATTAATTGAATTTGCATTTTACTTTCATTTTGCCCGCAACAAATTCAACGGTTTTCTCAAAACTGTTCCAGTTTTTCCAGGGCGTTGCAGTGGTCAGTGCTTTCTACTTTCCCGGAGAAATTAAGAAAAAGTTGAGTCACGTGGTTGGAATGTGAATTGGAAAACCAAAATTGTGTCATTAGAGAAAGATGCTTTCATCATTTCGTTTTAGCCCCTCGCCCTCTCAGCCTATCTGCCACAATAAGTTTTTTAGATTTGAAAAATAGAACAAACTTCCTGAATGTTGCATGAGGCTGGAACGAAAACAAAGGCTCATTTTCTGAAAACTTTCACCTATTCTTTTAAAATCGACTTTCTCCAGCGTCGCTGATGAGGAAGCGTCATGTTAGAACGGTGTGAGTTGCGGACGTGATGGGAACGGTGCGACACAGTTTTACGTAGCCTCTTTAATTAGGAGATTTTTATCTGGAGCTCCACTGTGCAAAGTGCTGAGACGGAAGTAAATCATGGAGAAAAGGGGGCAGAGTCCGCGATCATCAAATCGCCAATTCTTGCACTTGTCTCCATAAATCGCTGGGTGATGAGGCGTGAACAGTGGCTTGCTCCGCTGCAGTGCTGCTCAAACGGCAAGAATAAGCGCTGTTCAAAGAATATAATTTTGAAAAAGTTTACATTTTCAAAATTTTTATAAAAGTCTTCAAAATTTTGAGCAAAGTTTTAATACCCGTTACCTTATAAAATTAAGTTATACCTGCACAGCTTCTTTAAATTGTGCGTCTATTCTTGGGACATCTTCGAACCGCATTTGGTATCAGTCCACTTTATCCCAAAGCAGAAGTTGAGCAAACGGAAATCACGCACGCTTCAAATGCACACAGAAAGGCAAAATAGAGCAATCATATTCATGAAATTATGACATTTATATTTAGTAAACAATTTAGAAAGAAAGATGCCTGCCGGTGGCAATGTATTTAATTTATTTCCAATTAAGCATCAGACAAACTTGGCATTATTTATACGTATTGAATTGATGTGTTAAAAAAAGCTGGTGAAATTACGGGTTAAAAAACTCGGCTATATAATAATTAAATAACAAAGGAACACAAAAAAAAGTCTGTACCAAAGCACAATATTGATTTTTTTAGAACGTGCAGGGGGAACTTGACTAATTAAGTGGCCTCTACTTAACGGTTTTTGAGCGAAGAGGCCCATAAGCACCTCCGGAAGTTGTAATGGGCATAATTTTCAAATCCATAAAAAAAATACTGAACGATATCAAAACTAAAATTGTTAAATTTCAAAATAAGATACATTTTTTATTTGAACAAAAGCTATAAAAAATACTGTTAGTTGGAAAGTCACCGTTTCAATGCCAAATTGTTATGTAGATGACGTAAACATCACTTTTGAAGACTTAAGTTCGCGTACGCTCCTTCAAGTTTAACTCTTGGATTATGTTGCTTTTGAAATAATGTTGCTCTTGCAAACGTTTTTATAGCACGTCGCCGAGGCGTATTTCATGGCTGGAGGCCATGGCAACGCGGAAATGCTCATAGCGTAGTATGTTTCAGCCACTCTCACAAAAGCGCCTTTTTCACCTCCTTCTCCAACAGTCGCGTAGACGTGCTAAAAATTCTCTGTTGCTCATTCAGTCGTCGCTCGACGGTCGCCGAATCTGTCGCTCTAAGGTTTCCACAAATTTGCTGAAAACTGCCAAGTTTACTCGAAAAGCAGCAAAAATTTTCCAAAAAGTGAAAAGGCAATATAAATTTTATTGTCAATTTGCCCCCTGTTTTTCAGACTATCGCCGCTGTCACCACTGTTCGAATTTCTGGAGAAAGTTGAGTCACGTGTTTGGAATGTAAAGTGGGAAACCGCAATTGTGTCATTAGAGAAAGACGCTTTCATCCTTCTGCTGCTTGCGGCCCCTCTAAGCCTATCTAAGACAATAAGGTTTTTAGATTGGAAAATAGAACAAACTTCATGAATTTTTCAACGGACTGGAAGGCGAACTGTGGACTCATTTTTGAAAACTTTCACTTTTTCTCTTAAAAACGATTTTCTCCAGCGGTGCTAGAGAGGAAGCGTCATGTTAGAACGGTGTGAGTTGTGGACGTGATGGGAACGGTGCGACACGGTTTTACGTGGCCTCCTAAATTAGGAGATTTCGATCTGGAGCTCCTCCATGCAAAGTGCGGAGACGACAGTAAATCATGGAGAAAAGGGGGCGGAGTCAGCGATCATCAAAGTGCCAATTCTTGCA
>JAQFYP010002152.1:0-13389 GCA_034694865.1 Bilobella braunerae | reverse complement strand
ATCAGCTTTTTCATTGCCAATGAAACCCATGTGGGCTGGAATCCAATTTAGATTAACCTCCCTTGTAGAGGCCAGCTTTTTTAGCTCGTTAAAACACTCCAGCACTAAATCCGTCACCGGTTCCGTGCTTTGAAGTGTCTGTAGAGCACTAAGGCTGTTTACGTAAATGTGGACCCTTTCAAAGTGGTCGGTTTCATTTCTATTCAGGTTCACTGCCAAGTGTAAAATAGTTTGCAATACCTTGCGTGAGGCAGCTTACATACTAAACCAATACGAGAGATGCTTGTTTAGTGTTCGTAACACGTACGATAAAAAAAAATGACCCAGAAATATTGAATAAGTCACTGGTTCCTAGAATACTTGGCAGTGCTCTGATCTGCGAAACTTAAGAAAACATTTGAGCACGAGTTCAAGTCTTGAAAAATCTTCAAACTTATCCAAGTCTTATACTTGTGATAAGATAGCTTATGACATTAAAAGACATCTTGGTCAACCAACGGATAAAAAAGGATCACAATATAATTAATATCATAAAATATACTCCAGCAAAAGTTTCCACACGTTTAAGGCAGATCTGCCCAATTTGTTCTAAGTTGCTATCAAGGGTCTCTATACTTTGTCTCAAAACATTGACGTAATAAAAAAGATAAGCTCATAAGCAAAACTATTATGTATATAACAAGCTTCACGATTTGCTTGAAAAGTCCATTTTATAAGGCCAATTTTTTGGGGATACTCTAGCACCATGTTTGGAGAATTCCATAATAACTCATTTGCATTTTTTGCAGCTAACTATTTTTGCGACTTAGAAAAATTCTTTTCAATATGGTTTCATGTGGCATATTTCTGCACATTAAAGGAAACAAACTTTCCACTTACTATCTCAAGAATACAGAACAACTTGTGGACCTAAAATAAAAGAAATTATATTAAGTTGAAAATAGTCGCAGAAAATTAGCTTTGCAGCAATTGTCCCAAAAGTATTTAACAAGGTAAGTTTTCGAAAAAAAAATTCAGTATTAAAAACAACTTGAATCCTTTTTAACTGAGTTTCATCTTACCACTTGAAAAAATTAGTTCTTTAGAGTCAATTTAAAACATCGCGTAGACGTATTGTAGTCTTACTTTCCGCGATTACTATAGCTGAGTGTGGTTATTTTATCCTTGCCTGCGAACTTCTAAGACAACAAAATGCGAACTAATATCCTGAAAATAACCTGCCTAATAATTTTGGGTGTGATAAACCCCATCAACTGTGAGGATTATCCAGAAGCAATACTAAAAATCAATGAGTACAGAAATCCAACAGTTGAGAACGGGGAGGCCTACCTATCACAGTCCAAACTATTGGTAAAAACTTAGAATTAAAATCATTTACTTAATTATATTAATTGTATTCAAAAATTAACCTCAGAAATTTGTGTTCCAACTTGCAACTAAAGTCGACCAGGAGGAAACATTTTTTAAGAGTAACAAATCTTGGTTAATTTAATTAAACATAGAAGCGATGCCTATTAGAGAGAATTTAAAGTTGGATTAAATTAAAAAAAAATTAAATGTTGTTTTTGCTCTAAATTCTGATGTAGTTTATCGAATTACAGTTTAACCTACTTTGGACATAAAGTAGTACATATATAGTACTAAAATAAATAAATAAATAATAAAATAGTATAAAAAAATACTCATTAGGGCGACCAATATGTATGCCTTTTGTGCGACTTCAAATACAAACTTAGTAAAAAAAAAATCGATGATAAAATATTTGTTTTGACAAAAATTCTGATTCTGAGCTGTTACTGTGAAAAACTTTACAAATAAATTTTTCAATGCGTTTCGAATTCCAGCAATGACAAAATTATGCTTCAGTCTTCTAAGCTATTCTGAGTCCGCTTAAAATGTTATCATTTTATTGTATTATTGTATACAAAGTTTTATTTTATTTTCAGAGTTCTGTCGCTCAAGGCCTCGCGAAAGATGGTTTTAAGAACTGGGCAGAGGATCCAAGTGGTCCAATGATGGTTCTGCGGCAAGAAGTACCGGATAGTTCAAGCAAGGAAAGTGTGCTAGATACTGCCATTGACAATTTTGCAGTTTTTGCAGGGAAAAAAGATCGGGTTAGAATTGAATAAGCTAGTTAATCATAATTATTTATTTACGGTGAAGAAATTAAGCATTTCTGTAACCAAAATTCTCATTACCAATGCTCTAAATTATCCCTGTCTTTCTTGCTTGTATGGAAAGTTGAAACATAAGGGATGAAATGTTACGGTTGCACTAGCTTGGTCTTCAGCGAGAAATTGTAACAAATTACCAATATGATTCCTTCATAGTATTATGCACCGTTAACAATTTATTTTGCGGTTAAAGATTTATAAGACAACTTTCTAATATTTCAAGAGACTTTTCAATTTTCTGAAAAGCAACTGTTGCCCTCCAAATGGGTATAGCACCAGTTAGCGGTGGTGGTCTAGTGTTTGGAGCTTCAGTCTCTCTTCAATAGTCATCATGAGAACGAAAGTTCAAATCCCTCGATCAGCCACAAATCTTTTCTGTAGGTTTTCTCCTTAGGAATTACCTTGCCTGTCGCCTTGTGTATGCCCGTATATCCTTGAACTAGGCATACACAGACAGAGGATATGGAAATTACCTGATAAGGTTTCCCAACAGATTTAAGGGAATCCTAAAGACTGCCCTTATTTGCATAGAGCCACCTGTGGTTATCAGGCAAAGGCTACGGAAGTACCTTACGTCCGGTTGGTGTCCTCGGCCTTTGTGCTTTAGGCCCGTCAAACAGCGGAATGTTACGGATAGTCTGTTGTGCCTGCTTCATGACAACATCTATGCTAATGTGATCCTTCTCCTTTCCACTTCCTTACTCTTCCTTTCACGTTGACCGTCCGCTCTACGGAAATGTCAAATAACGCTCCTTTACCTATTATAGGTATAGCACCACCCTAGTTTTTTTTTAGACATTTATTATTAGTTATTAACGTTTTTTTATTAAAAAGTTTCCACCAGTTTGCACGTTGGATTCTTGGATTCTATTTTGCAATTACTTTGGTCAATAGAAAAATTATAATTATAATTTGTTGGAAATTAGACTACTGGTTAAACTGTCGCAAACTCCGCGAAACATTTTTACGTCAAAATGTTAGCCAAAGCATCGTAATTTTGGCGAGTGATTGGTTTACAATTTTTCCCAAATTTCCAATTTTGCTAACATTTGGGTGATTTTAGGCCTTTTTTGTGTTAAAATAATGGTAAAATTATAAAAACCAATGGATTTACACCATGGTTTAAACCTAATTGATTTAATCCAATTGATTTTAACCATGGTTTAAACCTATTGATTTATTCCAATTGATTTAAACCATGGCTTAAATCATGGCTTCAATCATTGGTTTTAATCTAATGATTTAAACCATGATTTAAACTTGTTGGTTTAAACTAGGACAACCTGATTTTGACGGAGGGGGTACCCACGCTCAGGCCATAATCGGGCCATTAACTCCTGTGAATAGTGTCAATAAGCTCTTCATTAGATCCTTTTTTTTTAAATATTTATGGCAACAACCATGTAATATAATTGCCCCAAGATCCAGAGAAAACATTTTCCATTTATATGTGTTCGGAAGTAAAAAATATTTGGCAGACCAAAGTTGATGTTTTGAAAGCGTATAAAGTTGAAAAACTAGCGAAAAACCTTCAGTCCAACAAAAACAGAGCAAGCTTGGCTCCTATTTTATAACTGGTCGTTTTTACCGTAAATTTCCAATTTGAGGCCAGATACATGTTTTATAAATCCTAATTCTTGTCGAAAATTTCAGATTACAGACCTGCTGATAGCTATTCTATAAACTCCATGTATGTGCTTTACATAGGTACCCTATTTACCCTAAAAATTTAATAAGTAAGGAATTTAACTAAAAATTGTAAAAACTCAATTCGTGGCCCATCAGGCTATTTATGTATTTTAGTGGAGAGTGGATTTCTACCCACTCCGCTCAGGCCTTAATCGGGCCCATTGCATTAACTCCAGAAGATACAGTGCCAAGGCCTCCCAATCGTCTCCGCACCTCTCCGCGTGTTTTTGAGTCATGATAATTTACAAGCAAATCATCCCATCAACTCCAGGTGCACTAACGGAGAGAGTTAGGATTCTTACCAAAAAAACTCTTTGGTTGGACTTACGCGTCCACGCTATCAATCTGCATATGTAGATTTTCCAGATAAGCTAGCAGTCAAAAGAATACTCCGTTGCGGAGTGCTTTCATCTCTTCTGTCAGCTCTGGAGCGTAGACGCTAATTGTCTTTTGGCAAATTTATTATAAGTGATTGAGAACAGCACGTTTTTCTCAAAAGAGAAGCTGGATCTCGATCTCAGGTTGGCGGTAGGGAAGCATCCAGTGCTTAAATATACCGGACAAATAGACGCGGCTCATCAGGCTAGTTTGTTAGGGTAGTCTTCACGTCCTTACTCCTTTGTTAAATATTTGACAATTTTGTCTTTTAGGATGCCCATATTTGACCTTTGGAATGTGTGAAAAAGTGTGTGTCTTAGTCAAACTAAGGCAATACCACTGTAGAGTTTTATTTTTCATGAAGCTATTACAATATATTCTATATAGTTAGTGTAAACCTATTCCTTTTCTACCCAATTATCATAAAATTTAATTACGTTGGATTGGAGTAATTTTTAATTGGTTTTTATAAGTTAGCTTATTAAAAATACGACTTATAAGATGGACCTGGAAGTTGGAACATATTATACATTATTTCACGTTTTTTGATCCAATTTTTTTTCGAACCTCTCATTTGTTCTAACGATATCTACAAGAATAGTAAGCTAACTTACTGACTGGATTTACTCTTAGGTTTGAGTTAGGTTATACGATATACCTAAGATATATGTATTGGGTAAATATAATTTTTACACTAAAAAATTACCGCGAACCGAGAATGTTAGAAACAATTTTGTGAAAAAGTCTAACTGTAAATAACTTTTTTTTAAAATTAGTTTTGTTTTTGATTTTTAAAAAATACTGAGCTCTCAAAACTAAGCTTGTTCTAAGTGATTAATATATTTAATACATTTTTATAATAATTTTATAGACATTTAGTAAGTAAAATTATAGAATTTGCGAGTCAAACATTTTTTACTATGGACTTGTTAGTGAGCTCTTTCATATAATAATGAAGTACATTTTGGTTGAATAGTTCAAAGATGCCGTACTCGACAAGCTAGTAACTATCGCTGGTGTTGAGTTCAATGCCAGAACACAACCGATTGGAGACGGTACGCAAGGAGAGGTATTAGTTGGTAAGTTAATCAACAGTTGTAAACTTTTTAAGCAGTTAAATACTTTAGATCATAAGTACTGTCCCCAAAATTTTTTGTATGCAATTATTACCACTGTTATGGTCGTTCTGGGTTTTAATTATGTTTATGAAAATTGTTGACAAAAAAAATTGCGCTTGAGATTTCCGCAAAAGTAATATTTATTTCTTGATTCTTGAAAAATTAAGAATACGGAATAAGTCACTTTCGGTCAAGTCATTTTTTGGTGCGTTTTGGTAAAATTATGTGTGAGTGATGAATTTTTAAATTGCAATCGATATTCAGCATTTTGAGTTTCATTGCAAATTGCATTTATATTTTATAAGTATAGGGCTTAATTAGTTAAATACATAATTAGCATTTATGCAAACTCATCTTAGAATATCGGTACTAGGATAGTTTTTTTTATTTTTATATTAAAAAACAAACAAAAAAATTAAACAAATGTACATGAACTGTTCTACAACATAAGTTAAATGTTCAGGACATTTTGCAAATCCAAATTCAACTTTTTTGAATAACCAAACGGCTGCTTTTGCTTAGATTAAGATTAGAATTGATTGAGCAGTTCTAATTTAGATCAAACACAGAAAAACTTATTATTAAAATTAATTATTAAATTTGATAAATAGTGCTTGAACTTTATACTATTTTTATTATTAGCAAAACCAGCAATTGGAAACAGTAAGCATGTTGTTGTAAAACAGGTGAGTGTACTATAAACATATTAACCATATATATACCATACATATTAAACATATATTAATTATATATTGAGTTCAAAGCAGTTGCGTTATATATTATCAATTGAATTTAATTCTTCCAGGCTAAACCTGGCTTTGAAAAATCACTAGCAAAGGAAGCCAAATGTCTTCGGGACATCGGAGAACATGGTAAAGGGACCTTACGAAACCTGAATTAACTGTCAATGTTTATAATTTGATAATACCCAACCAATCCTTTCCAATGTAGTCGGTGTGGTAAAGATGATGTGTGATGGCGAAGTAAATAAAAACAAAGGATATGCTGCTGCGTTTGAATTGATGCTTGCTGACCTCTATGAAATGATGTTGCTCTGCGGGAAACAGTATTCTTTGAAAACTAGCATACTTATTACAAGACAATTAGTAAGTTTGAGTTTTGAATTATGCAGAATAGATAATCCTAGCTAAAATATGTCGTTCTAAGACTGAAATTGCACACTTCAAGCTTCAATGCGTGAATATGTAAAACTTAAACCCCCCAAAAGATATGTAAGACGCATATGTAAGCATATTCCAAAGTGATTTATTGTGAATTGACAATCATACTTAACTAATTCGCATCAAGTAAGAACTCGAAAAAAAATTGATGCAATTGAACGTCTTCATTCACTTGCAGGAAGAATTAAAAAAAAAGATTATGAAACCGGTTGAGTTGGATTTTAGCCAAAAGCTTCACCCATTGGCCACAATTTGCATTTTGTAATAATAGTAATATTATCTTTCATGCGTAAGGTTGTTTTGCATTTGAGTTTCGATTTAGAAATTATTCTGTATAAACAATACGTATCAGCAAAAAGAATACTGTGTACGTTGAAGTACTATAATTGGCAAGGCAAAACTAAATAAAAAATGTACTATTGTAGATAAACGCCGTGCAGCACATCCATGCAAAGGGCTATGTTCACCGTGACATCAAAGTGGAAAATATAATGGTCAAGATTGTAAACGGCAAATATATAGTAAAAGTTATTGATTTTGGCCTGGCTGAAAACTACATTGAATACCACACGCAACCACATACGAAAGAGCCCGTTGGCACTGTAGAAACAATGAGTCCTCAGGCACTTTTGTTAAACGCACCTAAACCTGAAGACGATGTCTGGTCAATTATATGCATATTCAAGTTGTTTGTTGACGGATCTCTGATATATGATCCGCAATGTACAGCCATAGAAACGCTTAGGAAGAGACGAGCAAATCTCTACAGAAAAATTGCGAAAAAAATGTCTAAGATGGAAATCCTAAATATTGCGATTGCGGCATCGGCGAAAGAGAATACCGTCGACCAAAATATAGAAAATGAGACTAACAACGCTAAGATAATGAAATTAAATAAAGAGATTGAAATGGCAAATAAGCAAATTAGGGGAATAAATGCCGATTTAGACCAACAGACAAAAGAGGTAGTTGAACTCAAGTACAAATTACTCGAAGAGCTGGCCATCGTTTATCCAGGTAACTAGGTTGATATATTTAATATATATTTTCATATATTTCACTAAAGCCATAACTTCATAAAACACGCTACTAAAATAATTATATTATTGGAAATTCCTTTGCCATAAGTATTCTATTAAGCAAAATAAGGCAGATTTAAGAAACGAGTTATCTTTTTAAGTTCAGTATCTTCCACTCTTGGAATGGGCTTATTTAGCTAATATGCACAGCTTTGTGTGCTCTTTTGCTTCTCTTTTTTTTTGCCAAAAACTCGAAAACGGATTAATAGTGCCCCTCTGTACAAGTTTGGTTTAGAATTAAACACAATGAGACACAAATAGAGTTTTGAAATGCAATTGAATTTAGAAGCGAAACTGTAGTATAGATGTACAGTTTTACGCAATGATGTACAGAAACCTATGCACTAGAACCATAAATTACGTTCACAAAGTAAGGACAATTATAATGTGACATAAAGGAAAGCATATGCTTCCTGTGTCCATAATAATTTATAAAAAACCATTCCAAACGCTTAACGCCAATTTTAGATAGTATTATACGTATTTAAGTATTCAGGTTATTTATTTAAGCCCAGTCATGTAATACAAGAGACACAATACAGTCATGTCATCAATCATCTATTCAACGAGACATTTTTTGTTTGTTCCGTGTAACCCCAGTCAGATAAATACTGTTTGACACCCGTGTTGGTCTTAAACATGAGAAATTATGCTTGAGTTAAGTCAGTATAAATATATTCCAAATTATAACGTAAAGTGGAAATGTTGTTATTGACCAACAGAACTACTGAGAGTTAAGCAATTACTTGAAACAAAAAATAACAAAAAGGAACCTATTGATTACGATATCCTGCAAGATTGTTTCGAGGATGTAATGCATACTCACGGAATTATTGACGACGGAGTATTGGACTGGGAGGAACGATTAGAGCCGGTATGTTGTTGTGACTGTAATATATATATTAGTATACATACATGAACCTATATATTATTTTATATATTCAGCTGCTTCAGCCCAGCGCAATTCTGCAGGTTGGCATTGGTGTGGATTTAAATGACGAAAGTTCGACGGCTGTACTAATTTTTCAGAATTTTTTTGCGCCTCTCATGGAGGAATTCAAAACAAATAAAAATCAAGTGAAGCAATTTAAAGAAGTAAGATTTCATTCCCCGCTTGCAATAAAATGCTTATTTCTAGTCAGGGTCATACTATATTTAATTTTAAGTTAATGTAAAAACTACCAAAGTTTTTAGTTTTTTTTTTTCGAATTTTTTTTCAAACAATCCGCAAATCAATTCGACTTTGATTCAGAAATCCATCCAGAAATCCATTATCCAAAATTCAAAACGTGCAGAAATATTCTCGGCACAACGTAGAACTTTTGTTGCAGAGAGCAAACGTTTATCCAGTTTATAATATTTTTTGCAATAAGCCAACATCTAAATTGTGCGGTGGTGGAACACGCAGGTGGATTTTGTTTTAAACATGATTTCTCTCCTATATACAATTTTTGGGATTGTAAATAATGTCTTTGTATTTCATATCATAGTAGTTAAATGTAATATTTTATATTTTAATTTAGCTCGAAAACAACCAAGTAGCAGGTCGAAATTGTCTCCAAGCTATTTTGGAAGAAGGCGAAATTGAAGAGTTGTCATTATCTGACTTTGAACAGAATGATGGCATCAAAAACCTTGCACTTTTGGTACATTATAAACTCCACAGTGTTAATAAAGCACGCTTTCAAATATTACAATTTTTGTATAGTTGGAGACGCGCGGTGTGTTGTATGTTAGCTTTGGATACAAGTACAACGTTCATGACGAAACATATTGTATATCATTAATTATTAGAAGTATCGTTGACGTACTGTACAATGTTTCTAGTGCAACTGATCTAAATTTTGTGGAGACATCACAGGTACTTAGAATTCTAATTGGAAATTTTGAAGTACAAGTTCTGAGAAATTGATTGAAATACGTTTGCAGTTAAATAACGAAGCAGCATTGGGTTTAAGGAATTTGTTAAAAAATCGACCAACCTTGCATCATGAAGTAGTGGAATATGCCGATGCATTGCACGCTCCGAATTATACTACGATCGCACTACGTCACGCTTTTCAGCGGTTTCTGGCTAGTTGCGCAGTGGTATGTATAATGAAATTGAAGAAATTTGACACACATTCCTGAATCCAATGTATAAACTAATTCGCGCTAACCATAAGGCAACACATGATTTGGCCGAAATCGGATATTTTTGGCGAAGGCGTACATCGGATCATTTCCTAATTGTTTATGCAACCAAAAAAACCTACGACTATCTTGGCATATTTGGAGATGTATGTGCTGACAAAAAGAGGGGTATGCTCTCTTGGAGTGGTGATGTAAGTTAGTTTGTACAATTATTTTATCTGTTTTATTTTATTAAAATTTGGTAGCCAAATTGTGCAAAGATATAAAATCAGCCTAATGTTAGATGCAATAGTATTGCTTAAGGCCGACTTAGACGGGCTCACATGTCAACATTAGGGACTTAAAACATTAATTACTAATAACGAAAACTTCAAATAATTTTTAGGAGAGCGACTACGGCAGTACGCAGCCATGTTCTCCTCCAAATAAAAATGTCGCAACAAGTTCCAAAACAAAATCAACTTCAAGCAACTCCAAAGCAAAAGGCAAGCAACCCTTACAGGTGGCTAACACAGAAAATACAAACTATTATACTCACGAAAGTAAATTAGGCGCAAAAAATTCACGTGAAGCTGGTCAATCGGTACTAACTCAAGTCATCAATGACCTGGTAAATACTTTAATATTTGTAAATAAAAGCGCTTAGAAAATGTGTTGGAATAATTAAACATTTCAAAACATTAAACACAATTCTTCAAAACGAATACTATATTTCGATTCATTCTATTCCTAATTGTTCACAACAAAGCCAATTATAACTATATATTCATGATGAATCGTATTAAGTAAACAGCTAAATTCATATTTTGATTACTTCTACGTCTTGATTCGATTACTTGAATACAATAAAATTTGTTTACACAGCCGGATGATAGATTTTGGAACTTTCGCGTTCAGTGGAGGTTTTTGCCTGATCAAGCCGAATACGAAATTATGGTCATACAGGATGCATTTTGCTCCGTAGCTGCAAAAATATATCAAAACAATGATTTTTCAAAATTTGAGTAACAAAAGTACCAACATAATTTTGAACTAAAAGATGGAGAGCAAAAGGCAAGATAAACATTTTAAAATTCTTAGTTACGAGACCTGATTTCTCAATCAGCAATACCTAATGCAATTTATGGGGGCAGATGCGTCAGTGGGCAAATAACCACGCGTTTCGAGAAACAAAGACCCACGACCACCCACAGACATATGACCGGAAAGATGGAACTTTCGTATTTACATACAAAACAAATTGTAGTGAGGCCGAGTCAGTCGATGCTCAAATCTTGAAGAATGTCGAGACCCTCAACAAATTTGAATCAAACGCCGGAGTAAAAATTTAAATATCTAAAATTTTATTATTTCGTATAACCAATTTTTTGTCAATTTTAGTTGCAAAATATTAATCCGCATGACGTAGCCTCTGTGACTTATGGCTACGCCATAACCTCCGATGGTTCCGTAAATGGTATCTCTATTCTTGAAACTCACTGTTTCGAAGCTCTTGAACTAATAAACAACAAAAGAAAAACACTGGACCAACTAAGGAGGCCACTAGAATTGCACGAAAATGTAAGGGATGCCAAGAATAAATGTCACTTAATCGAAATGGGTAGATAGCGACTAATAGATGAGTGTAAACTGTTACTACTAAATGTTGAACAATATAATATTTCGATTACATATTGTTTGTAAAATTGACAATCGTCAATTATAATTAATCGTAGCTAAAACGCCATCTACCGACATTTTCCTTAACCCTACTCATAAAAAAGCAATCGTGTCGACGAAATACGGTTTGCCTAAAATTGGTTACTTTATTTTAATTTCGTGTCGTTTTCAGTTTAGTTAATACCTCTTTTATGTGAACATCTCAATCCTAACGTTCTAACGCACCTTTTCTAACTCCTGTGTTGATTTCGTCTAAAAATCTTATCAATTCCTAACCAATTAGTGAAATAAAAAGGTTCAAGACCCCGTACATTCTGATTCCAGCGAGTTGCAGCGATTTTGTCCTTTTTACCATTTTCAAAACTACATTTTTAGAATTCTCAAAGTCGAGACTTCGTACACATATAACTTCATTTTGCGATGGTATGTGATAATACTTGAATTATAGACGCCAATAAGTTGAAATCTTCAAACAAGCGTTAAAGAAATGATATTAAGAATATTCACAGCTGGGAAAATTTTAATATAAAATATGTATTAACAGAACTTCGCTGATGCAGAAAACTATTGGAAAAAATATCAAGAGAAGCATAGCAAAGGGTTTAGCGTGAATTGCGTTGTCGGCTCTCAAACTACAGATAGTTTGCCGAAGGCAACGAAAGTTACGTACAACAAGGATACACCAAAAGAAGCTCTTTCTTCATATGTTTCCAAGTTCTTGGCTAATGAAAGTCACCCTGAATTTCTCAAGGTAAGAAATAAGTGTTAATATTCTTATCAGGATACACTGGTACGTTGTTTAACCATTCTACAGCAGCTCAGCGGCACTAGGATGAATCGACAAATACAAAACTTGTATTTATATTTTGTGTCATTTTTTTAATTGATTACTCTATTTCTATTCTTTTTTATCACACTAGGTTACTGATGAAAGAAAAACAAAAATCAGTTTTGTTGTATTTCTGCGTCGGAGACAGCTTGGAGACCAATGGAAAATATTGATTACTGTCTCCTAAACATTGAGTCCCTAGAATAGCAAACTATTCTAAGTTTTGTGAACATTTCTGACAATAAAATCACATGAATAAGCTAAACGTTGATTTGTTAAATTTATAAAGTATTATTTAAGGGAATTACATTGCACTATCCTCGAGGCGGGCCAAGTGGGCCGGTGGAAATGTCATAAACGCTCTGCCACCAAAAATTTTGGTCTCGACCAATTTTGTTTACCATGGAGATGAAACACGCTGCCGTCACGAACCGTTTGAACTCCCGATTTTAGAACACGTAAAACGCGTGTTTGTTTTTGACCTGTATAACATATAATACTATTTTCTGAAAATAATAATGCTGCAAATGTCCAAGTATACGTAGTATACAGAAAGATCTGCGCGATGAAATTGTTTTATTTCTTTATTGAACGTGATAGAATTAAACGCATTGTCACATTGTCACTCCTACGTTTGAATATAAAAAGTTACATGGAGAAGTGTTGAAAACTTATCCACCAGAATAGTTGCCCCTGTCACGTTTAACAAAGCAAACTGAATTTTTCATTAAAAATTAAAAAAATTGATGCCATTTTAACCTTAACCTTAAAATATTTGGTGGATTCTCATCATTAAATGAAATAAAACATAACAACACCACATTTATAAGGACCCATAATGTTCTAGATTTTATCATGGTTAACAGAAATAATTTGTTTGATTTTTAAGCTCCAAAGTGGTTACTTTCTATAATGTAATCGACAAAATAAACCATGGATTATGAATATAATAATTTATATCAGTCATTCATGTCACATCAATTTTTCTTCCCAGGCATAGCAATATTGACTGAAAATCTAGTACAATATTGCAATACGCAAAAACAACCCTAGGAACATTAAACGAACTATGTGGGTCCGTCAACACAGCATACAGCATACGCCAACACAGCATACATCATACGCAAACTGCCAACACAGCATACGTTT